>JAVSCE010016517.1:0-292253 GCA_032199065.1 Smutsia gigantea | reverse complement strand
TCAAAACTGCTCCATTTTTTAAAGAGGAATATTTTTCAATCTCAGATGTGTTTTCAGATGGGATGTTCTCTTTGACACCAGCATAATCTGTTGTGACCTTGCCTGTTTGCTTGACAAACGACAAGACAGCACTTGACAATCGGATGGATTCGCAGCCACAGGCCTGGCCCACTGCTATCTGCAGGGGCCCTGGGGACCAGGAGAGCTCCGGCTGCCTCCTCCCTCCCCTCGTGGGCTGCCTGATACAGGGCTCTGCCCAAGATGAAAACTTCCAGCTTCTTGTCATAATCCAGAGGGGCTGTATTTTTTCTGTTTTAGTCATTTAAACGTACAATCTCGAGATGGCTGCAGCTTCCCCAGAGGGTGATGTGTTTTGACATCTGTATTTAGGGCTGACATGAGAAGGCTCCTGGAGAAATAGCCACGATGTGATATCCCTTCTGAAGAGACGCCGTGTCATGCAGCAGCTGCTTCCTGGCTCAGCTTTCTATGAAGCCTATTTCGCCGACAGCGAGACTTAGGCCTCTTAGATAATAGAAGCTATTTGAGGCCACAAGTACCTCCAGAGCGGTGACAGTAAAATGGGGAAAATGATGCCTATTCTTTGGGTCCTTATTGAGGTTAACTGAGAAAATCTATGTATGACATTCAGTTATATAAGAAGAAATCAAACATCAGCTCCATTCTGTTTCTTATCTGGAAAATTTCAGCCCCAAATCATTAGAAAGTGGGAGGGAAGAATTACATTTATTATGTTTTATACCTTAAACATCAAAAAATTTATTAGATTACATAAATATCTTTCATAAAATCAAAATATTTTAGTTTTGTCTAACATCTTTCTTCATTAGGAACCTCAAATTTTCACATTGTTATTCATGCATCTTCACACAATAATGGCTGAATATATCCCTTGGGTGTGTCTCTTTGCTTTGTTTGTTTGTGAAATGGGATAATTTAATGCTCTATCTAATGCACAGGATTGGCGTAGGAGGAAAAGTGTGGTAAGCTCTGTGAATGCACTTTAAAGAACATAAAAAACAATGTGCAAAGTCAGGATAGGAGCCGGTTTGATCCCCGAGTCCACCTGCGGTCTCTTGGCAGCCTCCTGCCCTGCTGTACCCGCGGTGCGGCTCAGGCCCTGCTCCTCGGAAGCTGAGGCCCAGCCCTGCTCTGCAGCAAAGCGGCTCGTCAGGGGGAGGGGTGAGCTGCGGTGGGCCCGCAGGGGACCAGCTCTCACTGTGCCCTCCCGCCCCGAGCCAGCCGTCTGCGCCTCCCTTTCTCTCACGCCCCATCCTGTCCCTGCTCCAAGGGGACTCCGCTCACAACCACCTCATTAGTCCCAGCCATCGATCGCCATCCTTCACGACAGAACAGCCTCCTCACTGGTCCTTGCCTCCGACTTCCCTACGGTCCGCTCCACACAATGACCAGAAGCATTTTTCATGATGTAAGTCAGCCTGGGGCACCCTCTCTGCTCTATCCACAACACTTAAGCGGCGCTCCACGTCCTTGAGGATGAGGCTGGGCCCTGCTACGGACCTCCCAGACTTGCCTGGACTGACCCCCGCTCCCTCTCTACCTTCCTGACCCCAGCCGCGCAGACCGCAGTTCACCTTCACAGCAGCCCTGCAAGGAGTGGGCTCTCATACCATCTGAAAGATGAGGAAACTGGCTCAGAGAGGGAAAGCGGCTTGTCTGAGGTCACATAGATAGGAAGCAATGGTATATTCCTCCCTTTTCTGTTTTATAAATTGTAGAGGACTTGGGGAAGGGGTGAAAGTCAGTCTTCAGTAACTGCTTCCTACTGATTAGGGGCAATGAAATTCATTTTTGTATTGATGGGGGGTGGTTCTCTGGTGAGCCCTTGGTCTGAAGTGGTGATGGCGTGTGCCAGGTTTAATAAGGATCATCGTCTTTGGAGAGGGGTTGGTAATCCAAATTGATGGCCGGTGTTGGGCGAGAGGACGAGCGACCAGGGAAATGGACGGTGAGCCGTTGGAGGAGGATCGGGCAGTGAGGGTTCCCAAAGCAGCTCAAATTCCCCAGCATGACTCAGGAGACACGGGCCCATGCAAGAGATTTTAATGGCTGAAAGAGAGAATGGCTGCCTCTGAGCAGAGAGCAGCCTAAAATTAGATTTTATCAGAAATAAAACAGTGACTTCAACCCATTCACAGAACAACTCTCCACTATTGTTGTATGCATAATTCTGTATGAGATGGTTAAGAAGATAGTGAGAACAGTGCAACAGCTACTATTTTGAAAAGGATCTATTTATAGGAAGTGATACAAAAATAGCCATGAGGTCGGTAGAGGCTCCTTTCCCATGAGACCAGCCTGCACATCAGAGAGCCCTCACAGAAGGGTAGGTGCCTCTGAAGGCAAGGATACTATAATGGCGTCAGCTGAAACCACGAGACTTTGGGCTCCCAGATCCTAGGGAGTAATCCTACTTTTCTTTCCAGTCTGTTCTTCATCAAAACTTACCTCACCAATCTTCTTCCTTCACAGGGTGGTATGTAAAGATAGTTTATACATTCAGCTGAAACAAGATTCCAAAATAGTGCCTCAAGACAAACGCTGGAAGACTTGTTTACTTTGACTCTGGGTTAAAAATTAATGAATTTGTTAACAAATATACTCTCAAATTCACAATATTTCCTACTATTTTCAAATGCTTCTGACCACAACTTTACACATTTGTTATCTGCCTTGTCCCTGAGCCAAGTATTGTCTCTCTAGTAAAGAAAAAAAAACCTTAGTCAAATGAGGGTAAGATAAAAGGCAGAATGAAAAATTCAGTAGCTTATTGATCTGGAGAAGTATTGTTGACTTGAAAGAATATTTTTATACTCAAACATCACATCAAAATAGGTAATCATTTATTACTACAATTGACCAGATCCAAAGAAGTATTTTATGAAAATTCAAATGAACAGAATGTAAGATACCAGGCACTCACAGAAGCTTAGATTCGCTGTCTATGTGAAACTTATGCATAATATACACTTCACATTTGTAAACCACTTCAAAAGTCATAAGGCTTATGCATATGTATTTTCTCATTTGTTCTTTATATTTTGATAAAAATTTATACAGAAATGTTGAAAAGAAGCTTAGAAACATGTAAATTCTTATATTCTAACTAAAATTGATAAGGATTCCTATTTTGGTGTATTTAATTCATATTTATTTTACTAAATTAAATATTTTAACAAAACCATTTAGAAATAGGTGAATCTGTAAGATTATTATTAAATAGGAATCACAAATATAACTGTATGATCAAAGGACAGTATTACTATTATTAGCTGAAGGCTGTACTTTAATTTTGGAAAAACTGACCACTTTTCTGTCATGAATTTTTCCATTCATAATAATGAGATTTCACTACTTGTTTTGATTTTCATGAAAATCTTTCACCAATTTTTGGTGACTATTTTACTCCATAATGATTTTTTCTATTTTGTTCTATTCCTAGTATCTTAAAGGTCTTCTGCCATTGTGAATATTTTTCCCAGCTCTACCTTTTTTTGCTATTACTGCTGACTCTTTAATTCTGTTGACCTCTGCATATTGAGCTAGTTTTCTAGCAATAATAATAAAGTCTAATAATGGTTCCAGTAATTTATCAGCAAATAGACATTCTTATCATCACAAACTAAACACAATAGTAAAGTGTTGGACAGTTATTTCTCTTTTTGTAATCTGGAAAGGTCATAATATATAAAGCTTATCTGTTTCTTTTTGTTTTGGCCAGAATCTAATACCATCAGGTGAATACTGGGCATTAGGATTTTAGGATTTTGCCTACAGATTCTTTACCGTATTTGATTTATTCAAACTGGCTAGTTTTTCGGATATCATTTTGATAGCTGTATTTTTCCTAGGAAAAAGCTCATTCTATCAACACTTTCAAGGTTTTCAATCATAAAATGGTTCTAATATTATCTTGTAAAAAAATAAAGGAAAGCACAAAGATATTTTCAGCAATAACTTCAGTAAATAAAGTATTTAAAGTTTTGTCTTAGTTATATTAATATTTGAAACAGCTGCTATTTTGGTTAAATAATTTTAGTATTTGTTTACTGTATCATGGATTCTACAGTTATTTTCCTAGATCCTTGGATTTACTCTTAGCTTTTTAAAAATACTCTTAAAATTAATGCAGCTAAGGCTAAAATTAACCTAGTGGGTTAGTGTGCTGAGGATAGTCTCAAAACAGATTTACAGCATCCTTTGGCCATGTTTCATTTGTTCTCCATAGCTGTACCATGATATTGGTAAGGATTAATACTGCCATTTTGACTTTGGAAAAATACATGACATGCTGTGAAGGGTTCAATGGCTTTCCTACCATCACTCACATGTTTGTGAATGCTGAAACAGGAAATGGGATTCTATAACCACTAATTCAATGACTGTCTAACCAGTGCTCCGAATATGAGTGTGCACTGCAAATGCAATTAGGCACAATAGCAAATTCTCCAAGGCAAGTCCACGCCTGGAAATATTCTGTCAGACAATTCAGCCACAGCCCTTCTTGGGAATTTATTTTGTTTTTGATCAAGGACTTCATTATGAAAAACACCTTTCAGTGTTTAATTCTGTCTTTGCATCTTAAATGAGGTATGTTATTGAACACAATTACATTTAATCTTCCTTCTTGGATCAGGTAGGCTGTGAACAGGATGGAGTGCTGACTTTCCTGCCTACTTGGGTGTTCATGTGCATGATACCCAAATTCACTCTGAGAACTAAGCAACCGGAAACTTAAAAGTTGGATCTAAGGGTCAAGATGACATTGTGAGTTTGAGCTTGAATTTATCCATCAACTCTAAACACAGCAAGGAAAGAAAATTTTTAAAGAATGAGGAAATGATTAATATATGGTAAACTCAAAACAAGACACATATCTCCATGAACCAGAAAAGAAATAGAAAATCATGGTGATAAGTTAGTAATCAGGGACTGGAGCCAGGGCCTGCTGGGCTCTGGGTCTGGGTACAGATAGGATGTGTCTCCTGCAGAATAATGAGTACCAAGGTTCCATGTGTGAGGTAGGAGACCAGAATCAAGTTAACTGCATGAAACCTGGGGCAAGTGCAAGCTCACTAGCCTATGAAATATAGTCAAAAGAAAGCTATGACTGCCTGAGACTATGGCTTATGTAGAGTTGCATACCTGTGATGTCAGAGAATGCAGATAAAGCCTTAGCAATAGGATCTAAAATTAAGCCATCCAAAATTAGTGTCAAATTTTGAGATAGGTCAATTTTCATGAGCAAACTGGAACCTTGAGCCATTATAAAAATTGGTCTAGGGATAGAGTTCCTTTGGGAACCAGGCGGTATTTCTGAAAGAAGTTGGGATTTCTGTGCCAATCAGAAAACAGATTACTCCAGATTGGGGTAAGAGGGATGGAAGGAGACATGATCCAGAAATGTCCTGTGTCTTTTCTGCAGTCAGAAGCCAGGGAAGTGATATGCCCCTGAACAGTAAATAGCTGAGTTCTTAGAAAGGCTGTAGATAGTTCCAAATCTCCGTCTGTGTTATAGACATAGCAGAGAACTTCCAGTCCCACAGAGGGTAAAGAGACTAAAGTGATCTTGAGATCAGCAATAGATGATCATTTGGAATGGTGGACATCTCAAGGAATATTGCTGAATGGTCATCTCCTTACCCCCTTATTGACTTGGAAGTAGGTAAGCCCCTTAGGCATATTCCAGTACAAAGGGAAAGCTCCACTTTGATTGACATTATTTTATATTGCTCTGATAAATTGTGAATTTAAAATAAAAATTATGTTGGATAACAGAAAAATGTTATCTGCCTTGCCTTCTAAGATTCATACCAGATTCCAATCCAAATAATTCAGCCAACTAAAATATGGTTACTAGACCATATTTTAGAAAATAAAATACTATGTTACTAGAAGGCTAATGAAATGAACAGGAAAGCCTAATGAGCTAGCCAGACAGGAAGGAGTGCCAGGGGTCCAGCTATGCTGTTCAAACTCACCTCTGTCCTGGCTAGAGTTTGGCACCATTGGTGTTTATTGCTCTGGCTTAAACTTTGATGAGAATGTTCCTGGTCTTCAGGCTGGATGAGATTTCCGGAGTGGCATTAATTGCAGCAATTCCAGTTATGTCCTCCTTGTGGGGATCCCTTTGGGCTGTTGTGGGGAACCATCTTTTATACCTCATTTCCCAAGAAAGTAGAGATATTCTTCAGGTCACCCCTTCTCCCACCATTTTTCCTGAGGTGGTATAAGGAGAATTATTAATTGGTATATAAATCTGTGTCACTGTAGAAATTTTACTCAGTACAAAAGCAGTAGTTTGTCCCTGAAAACTTCCCCATAATTCCCTCTTCTAAATCCTTTTATTACCCTAGGTATAAACAAAAGGTACCTAGTTTGAAACCCTCAAAGGGCTGATGATTCCCTGGCATGCCTTTCCCAAGTAATTTTAGTAAACAGGAGATACTGATCATATTGCCATTAGACTTGAGAGAGCTTTCTCCTCTCTCCTTTCAGCCTAAATGCAGAGTCCCTGCTGCCCAAGTCCAAGTTTGCCTAGAGAAGAGTGCGATAGGTCTCCTGAAGAGACTTGCAGATATTTTGATATTTCTTTGATAAGTGTAATTTAACATATCAACAAACAAGATGGGGACTAAAGGAGCCCAGGAAGAATTTTTAAATCTTGATTCATATTTCCATTTTCATAAAATAGTGCTCAAAAAATTAATTGAAAACATTGGTTATTTAAAATATGAGCTGAACGTTCAAGGGGAAAAAAAATTACCTCATATATTTTTTCCCTCTTTCTTGTGCTGTTAAATGACCAGGGAAAAATTAATTTCTTTTTATTATCCCCATATTCTGGGAAAGAAAACACAGTAGTATATTTCTGAAGCCTGAACAAATACATATATATGGGAGAGAAGAGCAAAATATTTTGTGTTTCTGGCTTCAAGAAAGACTGTAAGTTCAGTTGGTCAGAAGGGTGAGAATGAAGACTGATGCGTGGAGTTGGGGCTATTGCAAAAGTTCTCCGTTCCCAAGATTGTCAGGTAGGGAGCTGGATCTCAGGTGTTTGAATGGTCCATCTGAGCCTGGCCATGTGAGCCTGATGGACTGGAGACTGGAAGTCTACCTTCAAATGTTTGGACAATATGAACCCCAGGATGCTTAGACAATCCTGGAGAGGGAGAGGTATTCATGGAGAGTGACTGGTATGGATGACTTGTCAACTTTGGTATCAGGACTACCAAGTTAGATTTAGAAAAATAGATTTAGATTTAGAAAAATAGTGCAACATAAATAATAGTGCACAATCATTCTTAAGGTAAATGGGAAATAAAGTGTCAAATAAATGGTTATGAATGTCTACTGACAAATTATATTTTTTCCAAAAGAAGGTTTTATACCTATAATTGTCATTCCTATGAAATGTTGATTTCCCAGCTCTCAGTTTTTTGGAGAAAATTGGGACTTTTCTTTGGGCTTAACATTTTATCTTTGACTTAACTTTCTTAAGTCATGCTTACTTTTATTTCTGTAATAACATTTCTATAGGCACTTTGAAATCCTCATCTTTCTTAAAAATTTCTGGTCTTACACCTGAATAATAAACCACCAAGGGTCACTGTAGGTCCACAATGCCTTCTGTGCTAAAATCTTTGAATGTGTTTATTTAGAAATGGATACCATGGTCTGAAACTGTTTCTAGGAGAAAGCTCCTAGAAGAAAACATAGGTGAAAAGCTTCATGACATTGATCTTGGCAAGGTTTCCTAGATATGACACCAAAAGCATAGACCCGAAAAGCAAAATTAGACAAGTGGAACTACACAAAACTAAAAAGTTTCTACACAACAAAGGAAATAATAAACAAAACACAAAGGCAACCTATGTAATGGGAGGAAATATTTACAAATCATATATCTGATAAGGGGTTAATACCCAAAATGTATACAGAACTACTACAGTTTAATAGCAAAAGACAAATAATGCAGTTAAAAAATGGGCAAAAGCCTTGAATAGATACATCTCTAAAGAAAACATACAAATGACCAACAGGCACATGAAAAGATGCCCAACATCACTAATCATCAAGGAAATGCGAATGGAAACCCCAGGATAACACCTCCCACCTTTTTTTTTTTTTTAACAAATCCCTGACTTCTCTGGTCCTCCTTCCTTTCATTTTTTTATTTATTTTATTTTTTTAATATAATTTATTCTATTATGTTATTAAACTACCCCTTCATCAGGTCCCCCCCACCAACCCCATTACAGTCACTGTCCATCAGCGTAGTGAGATGCTGTAGAATCACTACTTGTCTTCTGAGTTGTACTGCCCTCCCCATGCCCCCCCAACATTATATCTACTAATCATAATGCCCCTTTTTCCCTCTTATCCCTTCCTTCCCGCCCATTTTCCCCAGTCCCTTTCCCTTTGGTAACTATTAGTCCGTTCTTGGGTTCTGTGAGTCTGCTGCTGTTTTGTTCCTTCAGTATTTTTTTCTTTGTTCTTATACTCCACATATGAGTGAAATCATTTGATACTTGTGTTTTTCGGCTTGGCTTATTTCACTGAGCATAATACCCTCTAGCTCCATCCATGTTGTTGCAAATGGTAGGATTTGTTTTCTTCTTATGGCTGAATAATATTCCATTGTGTATATGTACCACATCTTCTTTATCCATTCATCTACTGATGGACACTTAGGTTGCTTCCATTTCTTGGCTATTGTAAATAGTGCTGCAATAAACATAGGGGTGCATCTGTCCTTTTCAAATTGGGCTGCTGCATTCTTAGGGTAAATTCCTAGGAGTGGAATTCCTGGGTCAAATGGTATTTCTATTTTGAGTTTTTTGAGGAACCTCCATACTGTACAGCAAAGGACACCATCAGTAGAACAAAAAGACATCCTACAGTATGGGAGAATATATTCATAAAAAATGTATCTGATAAAGGGTTGACATCCAAAATATATAAAGAACTCATGCACCTTAACAAACAGAAAGCAAATAATCCAATTAAGAAATGGGCAGAGCAACATCCAAAACACAAACAACAACAAATGTTGGCGAGGATGTGGAGAAAAGGGAACCCTCCTACACTGCTGGTGGGACTGCAAATTAGTTCAACCATTGTGGAAAGCAGTATGGAGGTTCCTCAAAAAACTCAAAATAGAAATACCATTTGACCGAGGAATTCCACTCCTAGGAATTTACCCTAAGAATGCAGCAGCCCAATTTGAAAAGGACAGATGCACCCTATGTTTATTGCAGCACTATTTACAATAGCCAAGAAATGGAAGCAACCTAAGTGTCCATCAGTAGATGAATGGATAAAGAAGATGTGGTACATATACACAATGGAATATTATTCAGCCATAAGAAGAAAACAAATCCTACCATTTGCAACAACATGGATGGAGCTAGAGGGTATTATGCTCAGTGAAATAAGCCAAGCCGAAAAAGACAAGTATCAAATGATTTCACTCATATGTGGAGTATAAGAACAAAGAAAAAATACTGAAGGAACAAAACAGCAGCAGACTCACAGAACCCAAGAACGGACTAATAGTTACCAAAGGGAAAGGGACTGGGGAAAATGGGCGGGAAGGGAGGGATAAGAGGGAAAAAGGGGCATTACGATTAGCAGATGTAATGTTGGGGGGGCACGGGGAGGGCAGTACAACTCAGAGAAGACAAGTAGTGATTCTATAGCATCTCACTACGCTGATGGACAGTGACTGTAATGGGGTTGGTGGGGGAGACCTGATGAAGGGGTAGTTTAATAATCGTAATATTGCACATGTAATTGTAAATTAATGATAATAAAATAAATTATATTAAAAAAAAAAAAGAAATGGGCAGAGGACATGAATAGACACTTCTCCAAAGAAGAAATTCAGATGGCCAACAGGCACATGAAAAGATGCTCCACATCGCTAATCATCAGAGAAATGCAGATTAAAACCACAATGAGATATCACCTCACACCAGTGAGGATGGCCAACATCCAAAACACAAACAACAACAAATGTTGGGGAGGATGTGGAGAAAAGGGAACCCTCCTACACTGCTGGTGGGACTGCAAATTAGTTCAACCATTGTGGAAAGCAGTATGGAGGCACCTCCCACCTTTTAAGGTGACTGTTATTAAAAAAACATACAAAAATAAAAGGTAAGTGTCAGAGAAGATGTGGAGAAATTAGAATCTGTGTATACTGTTGATTGGAATGTACAATGATACAGAAACTATGGAAATCAATATGGAGGTTCCTCAAAAAATTAATAATGGAACTGACCTATGATCCAGCAATCTCACTTCTGGGTTATTCTCCAAAAGAATGAAGATCAGGATTTCAAAGAGATATTTGCCCTGTTATGTTCATTGTGTCATTATTCACAAGAGCCAAGACATGGAATAACCTAAACACCCAGCGACAGATGAATGGATAAAGAAAATGTGAAATATACAAGTAAAATTTTATTCAGCCTTAAAAAAGGAAGGAAACCCTGTCATATTTGGCATGTATGAACCTTGGGTACATTATGCTAAATGAAATAAGCCAGTCACAGAAGGCCAAATTCTCCTTGACTCCATTTATATGAGGTATCTAAGATAGTCAACTCAGAAACAGACCTTGCCAGAGACAGGGCAATGGAGGAAATGGGAGAGAGCTATTCAAAGAGTATAAAGTTTCAGTTATGCAAGATTAATAACTTCTAGACACCTGATGTACAATATTGTACCTAGAGATAACAATGCTTTGTTGTACCCTTAAAAACTTATTAAGAGGGAAAATGTTAAATAATATAATTTTTAAAAGGAAGAAAAAGAAATAGATAATCATAAATAGCAATTTGAATAACTAGCTTGACTATTTTAATTCATTTCCCACATTGTATCTGTGGACTTTGTTTACCTACCAATTCCCACTCTTCCTTGGAGACTAAATTGTCTCAAACAGCCCACAGGAATTTTTCTGCACCCTGAAACCCCCTTGGCCCTTATTATCTGCATTATTCTTTGTATGGTATTGTTTACTACATTTCCAGTAGCTTATTTGTCTGAATAATTTTTAAACTCTTGAGGAATAGAATACTAAGAATCTTGCTTTTTTCCATTTCCTCTATTGGACCTCGCTTGTATAGAGTTGCAGTATCTTTTTGGTTGATTGATTATATCAACAACTTTTATTCAATTTCTGTTAATTTCCAAGCCCATTGGCCTGGATAAATCTCAATTAGATAGTAGAAAAACCCACTATTACCATTCCTCTTTCGTTTGAGGTAATGTGGGTCATGTGGATACTGTAAAGTGGAAGAAATCGCATTTTCTTTCATTCATGATTTTGTGTATAGTTCTGAACTGGGTTCCACGGGATGCTTTCCAGTATAAGTGAGCCTTCAAAATCCATTTTACTATTATGCTTAGTGACCTTCTCCCTTTCAAATAAACATAGATGACATGAGTTTTCAGACAACTGAGTTATTCAGGGAAGCAAACATGTTAAATATAGCAACAGTATGGTGATAAGGCTGAGAATTCAAGACATTCATCCAGTTAGTGCAGATTTACATGGAACAAGGCCCTAAAGTCTGCCTTTCAATTAGAATGAGCTGCGAATCCAAGCTGTGCTGAGTGCTGTCAGCACAATTAGCATTTGTATTTTCAGTACTAGCCCAGGCCCCATGAACAGTGCCAGCATCATTTAAGATAAATCTGCTAGTTGGTTAATTTGTGCTAAAAATAGTTAGCTAACGAAGAACAGTTTCTCCTCTCTTTGACACAGTCAAGTACCTTCTATTACGGGGTGATGGGTTTTTGGCAGTGAGAGTAGTAAAGGAAATGTGTTTCAGAGAAGGAATTCATTCAGTTGGGGTTAGTAAATCAGAGAAAAGAAAAGGGGTTATTAAAACAGTGAGGGAGGCAGTATTGTGGCAGAAGGAGTTTGGACTCCATAGAATGGCCCTCTATTTCAATTTCAGCTCTGCCTCCCACTAGTCAAACAAGTGAGTTTTTAAACTCAATTCCCAATCAGAAAGTGGAATTAAAAGCATCTGCCTCCAAGGTTACTGTGAAGAAAATACTGAAAGAGTACGTGCATGTAGTTGGCTTCCATCTTCTCTTCATCCTTCTTGCTCCCCACAATTATCCTTCTCTTTCCTATTAATTTTATTTCTGAAAAATGAAAACCTACATTTAAATGCTATGAAGGTGCCATGCACATTGCTTTTGTCTTGCTCTGTGGACTGGCTGCCAGGTCTCTCAGTGAACTCTTCTCACGTTCCCCTCCATCTCCTCTGTCATTTGCAACCCATGACATTTTCCAAAAACTGATCATCTCATGATAATCTATTTGTCCTGGTCCAGTTCCCCATTAATCCTTTTTCAGACAAATAATTTAGTGCCCCAGGATAATAAGCAGTTTACATTTTGATCATGGCTGTTAAGAAATAATTCCTTAACTTGATTGCTTTTAGCTTCCGGGACCAGGAAGGCTTTAACCCTCAGGAGCATGCTGATAAATTCTCAAATTGGGTTGCAAGACTGGGAAACTCCAGCCTGAGACAAAAGAAAGAAAATTAATGGCATCTTTTCATGGTAAATAGCTGACAAATACTAAGAGTACAGTATGGATTGGGAAAGTGTCTGGAATCGCCATTAAGAATTGGAAGATCTAGCCCTCACTCTGCCCGTATTTCACTGTGTGTGTGACCTGAACAAGACAGGTCATTTTTTTTCTTAAAGAAAAATAAATGTACATTTGGATTCTAGGATTCCTAAGAAAACAATTTATATTTTTGTGATTCCATGAATGTTATCAGGGTTAATTTTATTTTATATAAAAACACAACTAGAGCACTTGTCACTGCTCTAAACATTATAAATAACTTATTTAATCTTCATAACAGCTCTATAAAGTAGGCACTAGAGTTATCTTCATATTATGGATGAGGAAACCGAGGCTCAGAGAAGTGTAATTTGCACACAGTTCTTAACAGGAGGAGGCAAGATTTGAAAATACCAGATTGCCTCCTACATTTCTGTTGTTAACAACTACTTAAAAATAAGATATTTATATATCCCTTTATGTACTTGTTAGGTATGCATCCTAATCACTATTCTATACTACACTGAAAAGGAACATCCTTTGAATCAGTTCTGTCACCTACTTATGATGCTCATGCATGGAACTGCCACTGTCCCTGGGTAATCATCAGCTCTGAAGAGGAACATCCATGATTCTTCTACAGTTCTGGTCATTTCATAGGTTTGAGCTTCATTTTTCTTTTCTGAAAAGTGGGAGGTGTAACACTTAAAAGTAATTAGCCTGTCTTTTCCAAGATCACAAAGGTCAGTTTGCAGGCTGATAGTTAAATGTTTTTTTCACCGCAACCTTAGAAAAAAAGAACATTTTTAAAGTTCTCTGAACTGACCTGATTAGCAGATTTTTTTTTTCCTTCAAAGATGCTCTTTTCTAATGCTTTCCATGAAAACCTGCTGCTTAGCTTCTGTATCTTGGAGGACACTGCCCCTTATGTCACCAAGAACCAAGATTGTCCTGTCATGCACATGTAGAGATTGTTACTCAAGAATTTAGTTTTAATGTGACCCTTGAACCCCTTACAGAATCCAAAAGTGTTTTCTTTCTCTGCTCTTCAAAATGTTTTAAAACATGACTAAAAGAAGAGGCAACATTGTATAATGCAGGCTCTTTTGCTCAATATCATTTCTTCAAGAAGCTCTATAACTCTCAATTTCCTGATTTTTAAAATTGGGAAGAATGATCCTGAACTCAAAGAGATGCTCTGAGGATTAGAAGAGATTGTATACATAAATCACTTGCTTGGTGAAGTATCTGAGCCACAGTCCAGTGGTTTCTCTCTACTCTCTGCTATCATCTCAGACAACTGAGATTTACATATATTCTTTAGAATAATGGAATCCCATGATTGGCCCAAGTTCTGCATCTACAACTTAGCTGCCTTTTTTTCCCCCATTTACAACAGCATTAGGTTTCCATTACTATCAATTCAAGTTTCATTAACCACCTACTAAACTCTTCACTGTGCTATGTGTTGAATAGAATATTAAAACTGTAAAATCCATTCAGTGTATACCTACCCGAAAGGAGCTAAAAACCCTTTTGAAAATAAGGTTACTGGCTTCTCTTCACTCCCCACTTCCCACTTCCCACACACCCACACATGCACACACTCCATAAATATAAGAGCAACGAATAGGAATACAAGGTGATTTAGGAACAAGAACTGCATAATCAGATCACATGGCAATAACTGTCAGAGTTTTCATGGAGACAGTGAATTCTAACTTGAGCCCTGAAGGTTGGATTTCAATGGGCAAAGAAGAGCAGGAGGAATCTTTAGATTGTAAAACATCAGCAGCTGTATGGATGGAGACAAAAATATACAGGATATTATGTGATCAAGAGACTGAAAGAAAAAAAAGAGGCAAAGACTAAACTCATGACAGAAAGGCATAGAGTCCAAGGCATTAGAATGATTAAACCCTGGAGGCAAAGTTGAGAGATTAGAAGTAGGTCCACTGGGAGAAATGGTAGATCCATTAGCTATTATATTCCATGGTTTTTCAAGCATTGAATCCTCAAATCTAGACTCAAACACAGAGCATTAATTTAGTAAGCTACAGAATCAAGACTACTTCATGGTAAATGATGACCTTACTAGTAGGATTCTCTTTGGGCATCTCCTGAATTTGAGAGTCGGAACGCGCTTACTCCCCTTGGCTATTCACTCAACCTCCATGACCCCTCCACTTACACAGCCCATGGGCACAACACTACTTTACCAGCCTCAGTCTGGGCAAATTGTTTGAAGTAGAATTGAGTTCGGCAGCATCTGAGAAAGTGAAGTCAGCTGGAACATGGTCTTGGTTGCGTTCTCCAAGGCTGAAGAGTGCCAGGCTATGCTATCAACAGAAATTCTTACAACAATTATAAATTTTTTCAGTGGAGCAGGGAAAGTGGTGCCTGGGTTTTCCTATTTCTAGGCATGGGGACTGTATTCATTTCCTAAAGTTTCCATAACAAAGAAATACAACCCTTGACTTAAAACAATAGCAATTTATTATCGCGTAGTTCTGGATGATACAAGTCTGAAATGAAAGTATTGACAGAGCCTTGCTATTACTGAAATCTGTAGGGGAGAATCCTTCCTTGCCTCTTCTAACATCTGGTGTTTGCCAATAGTTCTTGGTATTTCTTAGCTTGTAGATACATCACTCTAATCTTGCTTCCACCACTGCACAGCAGTGTTCTTCCTGCGTGTACCTGTCTCTGTGTCTTTTCCCCTGTCTTATGAGGATACCATTCATATTGGATTAAGGACTCACCCTACTCCAATATGATTTCATTGTAACTTGATTAATCTGCAAAGGTCCTATTTCTAAAAAAGGTCATATTCACAGGGACAAGGTGTTAGTATTTCAACATAACTTTTCTGGGGAGTCACAACACAGCACCCATTACCTGAGAGAGGGGAACAAGCCCTTCACAGATCAGTGGAAATGCAGCATGCTTTACCTGAAGCTGAGGTATCCTAGAAGTGCCCCAGTGTTGCTTAAAAATCCCTGAGCCTCAATCCTGTGCTTCCACCCCTACTTCTACTTTTTAAGATTGAGTTATAATAGTAAAGTATATTATTAGAATAAAAAAGCATGAGTTTATTTGCAGATTTGAATTTGTGCAAGTTTCATGTTCATCATCACATTTGATTCTTACAACAGACCTGTAAATAAGAGTGTTATCATTTTGAGAAGTTACACAGAACTTCTCTTCCACACAAGAATATGAAATTTTGAAACATGAAAATTCTAAGCAGATGTGCATGTTTGCACTGTGGCAAGGGTGCCCCTGAGCTCTGTGCTTTGTGGGAGGTGGGCTCCAGATGAAGAGGTTACCCCAGAGGTGGGTGGACAGAGGAGGTTCTGAATGGAAGGAGGACCTGACCTAGGAGAGGGTAAGGGAGACATTAAAGAGTGGCCACAAAGGGGAAAAAAATGTTTGGATCTGCTTAGAATTCTCATTTTTCAAAATTTCATATTCTACACATTACGGCCTTACTATTTTAGTTATTGACTTTAAAGAATATTGTCAAATTTCTTAACACTGACTAACTAACCCACTTGCCAATCAGCTCTTCAGTGGGTCCTCTCCATGGGTAGGCCTGCCCTATTCACAGCTCCTTCCCAAAAAGAAGAGAAGTGAACAAGTACAGGTTATTCTCCATAAACTTACCATTCCAATGAAGTCATTCCAGTTTATCTGGAGCAGAACGAATAAAGGGACAGAAAGAAACCAGAATTGTTACCCTAATTATGTTTCCTTCAGCTAGAAGGAAACATCAGAAGCAGTGAAGAAACATTAGCTCCAACACTTATTACCCACATTTTCTTTTTTTGGATAAGAAAAATGAGGCTCAATGAGGTAAGGTTGTTTATTTAAGTTTTTCTAGCTGTTTCCAAATTCTATATCTCTTTCCACTGTACCAAAGTTGTCTTAACTTTGTAATAACTGTACTAATTAAACATATTCTTG
Source organism: Smutsia gigantea (assembly GCA_032199065.1). Taxonomy (NCBI): domain Eukaryota; kingdom Metazoa; phylum Chordata; class Mammalia; order Pholidota; family Manidae; genus Smutsia; species Smutsia gigantea. The sequence goes on along the minus strand of JAVSCE010016517.1, from coordinate 275,647 downwards.
TGGTATGGATTTTATACTTGTGATAGGGATTCTATCAGATACAGTTCTTAGAACAGCAAAACCTGCTGTCACACATCTCAGATGATATAATTAATTTTTAGAAATTATGTTTTGCCATAGTTTCCCACTCAAAATGGATCAGGATGGCATTTTGAACTGCATTTCAACTTTTTAGTGCTAAAAATAAGTGACTCTTGGGAAAATAAATCCTTTCTATTATCTTAAGAAGAAAAGTTGAACTTTTTCAAAAGAAGTGAAGGATGCTGAGTTGCTTTTTCATAGCAGGAGTCTAAATGTAGCCAACAATTAATAATGAAGCTCTTAATCTTATAGCCATCTAGTCACATGTCTGCAAAGTCAACTCATAAATATCCTATTTGAAATACCAATGCTGCCCCAAATTCTCTCTGTTTATTTCATAACACTTTACAAGATCATAAATTATAAAAATTATGTTTATTTTCTTGTTTATATCATCCATTAAAATGTAAAGTCAATTAAGACAGCAATCACATTTTCTCGTTCACCCTTGTTTCCAAGCATAATTTCTAACGAATAAACACAAATACAATTAGCTGAAGAAATATAGGAATAAAACTGTGTGATTTTTTTTTATACTTGGCCGATATAACACTTATTTTATTTATATTTTTCCACAGGAGATTCACTTATCTTTGGCAGTCTTAAAGCACTAAAACATGTCTGACAGTTTTAATTGCCTTCCTCTTAGGTATCAGAATTTGGTGCCGAGAGAGCACTGATGCAGTGTGGGACTCTCTGTCTCCTATCTCCACAACCACCTGCATTTTTATCTTCCAATATGCCATCTTCTGGGTTTTTTTTTTTTCAGTTCTTAGGATGGTGCCTGTCCCATTTAGGATTGATCCATTCATACCTGAAAACAAACATTTAGAGGTACTTGACTGAATTAAGTTAGCAAAATTTAACAATGCCTGAAGCACTGGAAATAAATCATTATCCATTAACATTCCTATAATGCAAAAAAAATGGAAAATTTCTTTTTGCTTTCATTATTGACTATTATCATGCCTTGGATGTTGTCATAAATTCCTTTGAAAAAATAAACTAAAATTAAGAAAATTTAGGTAACTTTTCCAATATTCCACAACCTTATGTTCCTGGCTCACACTTTGTTATAAATAGGAACCTATAACATTATAATAAGCTTATTAAGAGAATTGACTTTGGAGCTTAAGTGGCTTGGATTAGCACTCTAGCTGGCATCAATACCTGCTTGCTCACTGACTTCTCTGAAACTTAGTTTCTTCATCTCTGCCTTGGGGAAATAGTTCTTTAACCAAGGCCTGTTGTGGTGGGTCTTAGCATATTGACATCACGCATTTATAGGAGAAGGTTAAACTCCTGTGGGGCTGTTCTTCTCCCCAGTACTGGTAGCTGGTCTCTAGCAATCTGAGAATTGTTGAAACTATGTGACAATCAAACACAAGGGCTCATTTCCAAGAATTCACTTTCTTTCATATGGATGTAGCCTGCCATCTTCTGTGGATCATTTTTGGAACAGCATCTGTGACCTTTTACCTTTCAGAAATCCCCTTATACTAGGCTGCTCTCATTCCCATTTCAGCTAGCCGTCCACAGCATTTTGCTGCACCACTTTCTACAGATACTACTTTCCTTATAATGACCTTTTATGCTTCTGTCCTAGGCAATACATAAAAATCCACTGCCAGTTGAGTGTTTAATCATCATGTTACACTAGCAGCCCTGCCCACCAGACCTAATATCATTACAAAATGTCTTGCTGTCAAAAGGTAATATTTTATACCTTCTGAGTCTTTCCAAAATTTCTGGTGTATTTGTTTTGCCCTTGAAACTTTCAGTGAATGGTAAATATCATCCCAGAATAACCAATAAACTTGTAAATATCCCACTGGGCAAAGGGAAAATACCACTTCACTCCGTGCAGGAGCCACGATGTTTGATTAAGTGATCATTGGTTCCAAAGATCTGAAATACAGGAATGGGTAGGGGAGAGTGGACCTCCGAGGTAGGGGCCCTGGAGCACTCTGAAAAACTCTTATCTCCTCTTTTTCTTCCCTCCCTTTTTTTTCATCTGCACTCTCTATTATTTTTCTTCTGGTTACACATAGTCGGAGGAACTAACGGGATAAGCATGAGTTATGAAAATAAATTCAGGTCTCTGGGAGTTGCATTTAAAGAACACAAGGAACAAAGATGCTAGCACGGAGAGATCCCAAACAGAGCTGGTGATTTCCAAAGATGTTCAGTCATGTCCCATCAGTCTTAGCAGCTTCATTCACTGTCTTTGTTAGCTTGCAATTGGATATGCTTGCAAGGTTGTATTTCTTAACATGATTAAAAAACCTTTAAAAGTGTATATATCTATTTGTCTCTGGAGAAAATTCTAGTTTATGTCATAAAAAGCATTACATTTTGTTTTCTCCACAGTGTTTTTGGGTCTGTTATCCCATCTGTCACTCATATGACCCTTTACAGTAGGCAGGACAGGAAATTTGTTCCAGTTTTGTAAATAGACGTAGAGATGCTATGTTGACTTATATAAGTCCCCAGAGCTAATAAGGGCCACAGCTGCCCCTTGTTTCACTTCACACACTGTATGTTCTAAGGACATTCAAGGGATTTCCCACGAAGCTCCTTAAAGTGCTATTAATGCCCAGATAAGCATCTAGGGGGGGAGATTAAAGATGGCAGCATGAGAGGTGAGACAGAGAACTTCTCCCAAAACCACAAATAGTACGAAAATATAGTTAATTAATACAACTAGCCCTAAAATGGCAACAGGAAAGAAGGCTGAACTAGACTGCATACAGACATCACGAACAGCACAGACCTCATGAAACAGGGTAACGTATGAAAGCCTTGATCCAGTGGGACCCAAGCCCTTCCCCCATCCCAGCTTACTGGTGGGAGGAACAGAAGAGAAACAGAGTGGAGAGGGGGTGGAAGCCTGGGACTACTGAACACTTTGCCCTGGAGATCTGCTTTGCGAGCAGAAACCTTCTCTGTGTGGTGCTCTGAATGTTGGGGAGCTGGGACATGGGAGTGCCTGAGAGACTGACATTCTGGCCATTTGTGGAGGTTGGGATCCACATCTGGGTGCACTGTGACAGAGGAAAGGTAGGCAGTCTGAGAGGCTTCCTAGCAGCGACAGGGCTACTGAAGTGTGTGAGGAATGTTGCACAGAGCTTGCTGCATGGGAGAAGAGAGAGATGGACAAGGTTGTCTGAGAGTGCTCTGCCCAGGTTGTTGGGAACTTTGAAGAGCTTCAGTCGCTCCATCCCCCTGTGATACTGGAGACAGGCATCGCAGACAGGAATCAGGAAACAGATCTTTCCTCCCCCCAGGCACCAGCTCCGCTCCACAGTGACCCCCAACTTCACTCTAGGGGCTGAGCAGTCCACAGACTGGAGCTTCTGGGCACTACAGGGCACCACATACAAATATAAAATGTCGAAAGAACCTGGTTCAGACCAAAATCTCACAAACCCCAGAAAAAGGGACAAATGAAACTGAACTCACCAATCTTCCTGAAAGAGAGTTCAAAATAAAAATCATAAACATGTTTATGGAGGTACAGAAAAATATTCAAGAACTCGGGAAGAAATTTAAGACAGAGATTCAATCATTAAGAAATTCCCTATCTAAAATGAAACATACAATGGAGGGATTTAAAAGCAGATAAGATGTAGTAGAAGAGATGGTAAATGGGATAGGAATTAGAGAAGAGGAATACACAGAAGCTGAGGCACAGAGAGAAAAAAAGGATATCTAAGAATGAAAGAATATTGAGAGAACTGTGTGACAAATCCAACCAGAGCAATATTCACATTATAGTGGTACCAGAATAAGAAGAGAGAGAAAAAAGGGATAGAAAGTGTCATTGAGGAGGTAATTGCTGAAAACGTCCCCAATCTGGGGAAGGAGATAGTCTCTCAAACCATGGAGATGCATAGATCTCCCAACACAAGGGACACAAGGAAGACAACATCAAGACATACAATAATTAAATGGAATAGACCAAGACAGACTATTAAAAGCAGCTAGAGGGAGAAAAAAGAACACATACCAAGGAAAACCCATCAGGCTATCATCAGATTTCTCAACAGAAACCTTACAAGCCAGAAGGCAGTGGCACGATGTATTTAATGCAATGAAGGTCCTCGAACCAAGAGTACTCTACCTGGCAAGGTTATCATTTAAATTTGAAGGAGGGATTAAACAATTTTCAGATAAGCAAAAGCTTAGGGAATTTATCTCCCACAAACTACCTCTACAGTGCATTTTGGAAGGAATCCTATTGATAGAAGTATTCCTAAGGCTACACAGATGTCACCCAAGGGATAGACAAAGAGTACAGAATATGATTCATAACATACAAGAATAGAGGAGGAAGAAAAAGAAAAAGGGGGAAAAAATGAAAGAACCTTTAAGTTGTGTCTGTAATAACATAGGAAGTGAATTCAATTTGACTGTTAGATAGTAAGAGAATTACCCTTGAACCTTTGGTAACCCTGCAATGGCAATAAGTACATACATGTCAATAATCAACCTAAATGTAAATGGTCTGAATGCACCAATTAAAAGACATAGAGTCACTGAATGGATAAAAAAAAAAGACCCATCTAAATGCTGCCTACAAGAGACTCATTTCAAACCCAAAGACCTACGCAGACTGAAAGTAAAGGGATGGAAAAAAATATTCCATGCAACTAATAGGGAGAAAACAACAGTTGCCGTACTTGTATCAGACAAAATAGACTTCAAAACAAAGAAAGTAACAAAATATAAATAAGGACATTACATAATGATAAAAGGGTCAGTCCAATGAGACTATATAACTATTATAAATATCTATGCACCCAATACAGGATCACCTACATATGTGAAACAAATACTAACAGAATTAAATGGGGAAATAGAATGTAATGCATTCATTTTAGGAGACTTCAACACACCATTCACTCCAAAGGACAGATCAAACAGATGGAAAATAAGTAAAGAGACAAAGACACTCAACAACATATGAGAACAGATAGACCTAACGGATATCTACAGAACACTCCATCCAAAAGCAACAGGATGCACATTCTTCTCAAGTGCACATGGAACATTTTCAAGAATAGATCATATACTAGGCCAAAAAAAGAACCTCAGTAAATTCAAAAAGATTGAAATTGTACCAACCAGCTTCTCAGATCACAAAGGTATGAAACTAGATATAAATTACACAAAGAAAACAAAAAAGCTCACAAACACATGGAGACTTAATAACAGGCTCCTAAATAATCAATGGATCAATGACCAAATAAAAACAGAGATCAAGCAATATATGGAGGCAAATGACAACAATAATTCAACAGCACAAAATCTATGGGATGCAGCGAAGGCTGTGCTAAGAGGGAAATATATTGCAATACAGGCCTACCTCAGGAAAGAAGAATAATCCCAAATGAATAGGCTAAACTCACAATTAATGAAACTACAAAAGGAAGAACAAATGAGGCCCAAAGTCAATAGAAGGAGAGACCTAATAAAGATTAAAGCAGAAATAAATAAAATTGAGAAGAATAAAACAATAGAAAGAATCAATGAAAGCAGGAGCTGATTCTTTAAGAAAATAAACAAAATAGATAAACCTCTAGGCAGACTTATCAAGAAAAAAAGAGAGTCTACACACATAAACAGAATCAAAAATGAGAAAGAAAAATCACTACAGACACCACAGAAATATGAATTATGAGAGAATACTATGAAAAATTATATGGTAACAAACTGGATAATCTAGAAGAAATGGACAACTTTCTAGAAAAATACAACCTTCCAAGGCTGACCCAGGAAGAATCAGAAAATCTGAACAGATCAATTACCAGCAACGAAATTGAGTTGGTAATAAAAAAATTACCTAAGAACAAAACCACTAGACCAGGTGGTTTCACTGCTGAATTTTATCAAACATTTAGTGAAGACCTAATACCCATCCTCCTTAAAGTTTTCCAAAAAGTAGGACAGGAGGGAATACTCCAAACTCATTCTATGAGGCTAACATCACTCTAATACCAAAACCAGGCAAAGACACCACAAAAAAAGAAAATTACAGACCAATATCCCTGATGAACATAGATGCAAAATATTAGCAAACCGAACACAAAAATACATCAAAAAGATCATCCATCATGATCAAGAGGGATTCATCCCAGCGATGCAAGGATGGTACAATATTCGAAAATCCATCAACATCATCCACCACATCAACAAAAAGTAGGACAAAAACCATGTGATCATCTACATAGATCCTGAAAAAGCATTCAATAAAATTCAACATCCATTCATGATAAAAACTCTCAACTAAATGGGTATATAGGGCAAGTACCTCAACATAATAAAGGCCATATATGACAAACCCACAGCCAACATTATACTTAACAACGAGAAGCTGAAAGCTTTTCCTGTAAGATTGGAAACAAGACAAGGATGTCCACTCTCCCCACTTTTATTCAACATAGTTCCTGAGATCCTAGCCACGGCAATCAGGCAGCACAAAGAAATAAAAGGCATCCAGATTAGCAAGGAAGAAGTCATACTGTCCCTCTTTGTAGATGACATGATATTGTACATAAGAAACCCTTAAGAATCCACTCCAAAACTACTAGATCTAATATCTGAATTCAGCAAAGTTGTGGGATTCAAAATTCAGACATAGAAATCCGCTGCATTCCTACACACTAATGATGAACTAGCAGAAAGAGAAATCAGGAAAACAATTCCTTTCAAAACTGCATCAAAAAGAATAAAATACCTAGGAATAAACCTAATCAAGGAAGTGAAAGACTTATGCTCTAAAAACTACAAGACACTCATGAGAGAAATTAAGGAAGAGACCAATAAATGGAAACACATCCTGTGCTCATGGATAGGAAGAATTAATATTGTCAAAATGGACATCCTGCATAAAGCAATCTACAGATTCAATGCAATCCCTATCAAAATACCAACAGCATTCTTCAATGAACTAGAGCAAATAGTTCTAAAATTCGTATGGAACCACAAAAGACCCCGAAGAGCCAAAGCAATCCTGAGAAGGAAGAACAAAACGGGGGGAATTACATTCCCTGACTTCAAGCTCTACCTCAAAGCTACAGTAATCAAGACAATCTGGTAGTGGCACAAGAACAAACCCATAGACCAGTGGAACAGACTATAGAGAGCCCTGATATAAACCCATCCATATATGGTCAATTAAAATATGATAAAGGAGCCATGGATATACAATGGGGAAATGACAGCCTCTTCAACAGCTGGTGTTGGCAAAACTGGACAGCTGCATGTAAGGGAATGATACTGGATCATTGTCTAACCCCATACACAAAAGTATACTCAAAATGGATCAAAGACCTGAATGCAAGTCATGAAACCATAAAACTCTTAGAAAAAAACATAGGCAAAAATCTCTTGGACATAAACATGAGCGACTTCTTCATGAACATATCTCCCCGGGCAAGGGAAACGAAAGCAAAAATGAACAAGTGGGACTATATCAGGCTGAAAAGCTTCTGTACAGCAAAGGATACCATCAGTAGAACAAAAAGAAATCCTACAGTATGGCAGAAATCTTCACAAATGACGTATCTGATAAGGGATTTACATCCAAATTATATAAAGAGCTCACACACTTCAACAAACAAAAAGTAAATAATTCAATTAAAAATGGGCAGAGGATCTGAACAGACACTTCTCCAAAGAAGAAATTCAGATGGCCAACAGGCATATGAAAAGATGCTCCACATCCCTAATCATCTTAGAAATGCAAATTAAAACCACAGTGAGATATCACCTCATACCAGTTAGTATGGCCACCATCCAAAAGACAAACAACAACAAATGTTGGCGAGCATGTAGAGAAAGGGGAAGAAGCCTCCTACACTCCTGGTGGGAATGTAAACCAGTTCAACCATTGTGGAAAGCCGTGTGGACGTTCCTCAAAAAACTGAAAATAGAAATACGATTTGACCCACGAATCCCACTCCTAGGAATTTACCCTAAGAATGCAGCAGCCCAGTTTGAAAAGGACAGATGCACCCCTATGTTTATTGCAGCACTATTTACAATAGCCAAGAAATGGAAGCAACCTATGTGTCCATCAGTAGATGAATGGATAAAGAAGAGGTGGTACGTATACACAGTGGAATATTATTCAGCCATAAGAAGAAAACAAATCCTACCATTTGCAACAACATGGATGGAGCTAGAGGGTATTATGCTCAGTGAAATAAGCCAGGCAGAGAAAGACAAGTATGAAATGATTTCACTCGTCTGTGGAGTATAAGAACAAAGAAAAAACTGAAGGAACAAAACAGCAGCAGACTCACAGAACCCAAGAATGGACTAACAGTTACCAAAGGGAAAGGGACTGAGGAGGATGGGTGGGAATGGAGGGATAAGGGGGAAAAAGGGCTATTACAATTAGCAGACATAATGTAGCTGGGAGGGGTGGGATATGGGCAAGGCAGTATAAAACAGAAGACAAGTAGTGATTCTATAGCATCTTACTATGCTGTTGGAAAGTGACTGTAATGGGATATGAGGTGGAGACTTGATAATGGGGGGAGTCTAATAACCATAATGTTGTTTATGTAATTGTACATTAATGATAGCAAAAGAAAAAAGCATCTAGGGTGCATGGTCTCATAGATTGCTCTAGGTTTCTGTATCTGAGGGTCTGGAAGAGTCTGAGAAGCTTTGGTCAAAGCATGGTAGCATTGATTTTGCTCCACATTTTCGTAAATGTGCAACCCCCAGGTACTAGCTGCATGTGGAAGCATCCCTGGGGTGAAACTGCAGCCTGGGGGATGATTCATTGTCACACTCTCGCCGGATGCACATCACAACTCTAGGAAGGGTGTTTAGGCCTGTAAAGCAAAACAAGACTGGAGTTGGAAATTGCCTTTTCTGTTTTAGAATTTTCTCACTGCCTAGTCTACAGGGGTTTTAGAGTTTTTTAATGTCTATCAACATCTACCTGCATGGAGGGAATTATATTCTAGAGTTGCCATTAATGTTATAGAGGGGCTACAATAATTGAGTACCCACGGGTGCCAAGCATTTGCCTAGATGATTTAAAAGCACTGTTTTTTAATGTCCATAGTAAAATTATGAGTAAGTCATTTTTGCCTACAGTTTATAATATGAAATTTGACCAAGAAGATGACTCTTTGATATAAGTAAATCAATTTTAGGATTAGTAAGGACAAAATCTCACCATAACCTAAAATACAGGTTCTTGTCTCATAACCAATAATGCTTTATTAATCAAATGGTTCTTCAATCTATTTATCTGTATATCCTATTTCCTGTCATTTTTCCTATGAAGCATCTTTTTCTTTCTTATTTTAGCCTCATTGTTAGTGTTACAATTTTGAGGTCCCAAAATTCACTGCTACTAATCATGTCACTGTCTTTTCTCTAGTTTAACATTTCTTAATTAATGAGCTTTCAGCTGTTGAGTCAGTGCAATAATCCCCATTTGGACAAGTGTTTTCCCCATCAGTGGAGTCTGTTAGTGCAATACTTGGGTTTTGTAAAAAATTAACATTTCAATGTTGACTTTCAATGTTATAATATTGAAATCCAGATCAGTAGACAATTATGAGGATTACAAAAAATAATTTACTGAACTCCTGCTATATGTTTTCTAAAATTACATCATTTAGCATTTGCAAAACACCTACAAGTTTAGGAGGACTATTCACATTTTACAGAGGTATAATCTGAAATTCTGAAGAGTTCAATAACTAGTGCAGAGTTGGGCAGATAGTAAATGATGACACTTCCTCTTGAACATAGATCTGACCAGCTTTGAAGTCCATGCTGGGTCCAGAGCTGCCTTCAGCTCTCAGAATCAAGTAGTTTTTGTGCAAGGATGTGTCACCACCTTTTTTTGTTTTACAAATATCAAGCCCTGATCTAGACCTAAGCTGTAGACTATGAGCTCAGAGAAGGTTTTCAAATCCCAGAAAGTGTATCATGAACCTACACTTTTTAATGATATTAAACTCTTTTTGGTAGATTGATTTCATATTTCATTAAGAGTAAGAAGCAATACTGGGATGAGCTGGTGCAAATAAAAATTGCCAGTTAAAGCAATTTCTAACTCAAATAACCCCACTGCGTCCAATATATTTTTGAGCTGGAACAAAATCTCTGGCAATTGTAGGGATTGAAAATTTTATTCAATGATAAGGGTCAGGGTCCAGTCTACTTATATTCCAGTTTCATCATAAACAGTGTGTGCTCACCATGAGGAAACTGGCTGTCCAACACAGGAATCTGCCTCACAGTTTCAGAACCTATTTAGAGTTTAGCTAATGTTCATGTATTTCAAGACAGGCATCAACTGTAAATCCTGGATTCATACACATGAGGCAGAGACAGGAACAAAAATGAAGAACAGAGCAAGCTCTTGCTCATTCAAGGATAAAAATATTTCGATGCTAGAATTGGAAAGGACCTTAGAAATAAGTGGGTCTGACCCCCTTGCCATATTTCTTTTCATTATAATAGTAATAACAGTAATTCATTCTCAGGAAAGAAAAATCTGAAAACTCAGAAAAGCAAACCAGGGAAAAGAATTCACCCTTAGTCTTAATACTCAAACACAAACACTGGTACACTGTGACGAATGTTTTCTCCAAGAAGCTTAAAAACAATTTTATACCTTGAATTGCTGATACACAGAAACATTGTGAAGAATTTGAACTTTTATTTCTATAAAAATATTATTTTAACTCAGTTTAAATGAAATTGTATGTACAATTTTATATTATTGTTCTCTTTATATTATGCCATAAACATTCTGTGGGATTATATAGTTTTTCATGTAATTATTTTAATGCCTAAATAATAGTTTACTTAGCTAATTTCTTAGTGTTGGATGTTTCCACTGTTTTACATTTGGGGTTATCAAATATAATTATACAATGATCATAATCAAAACTAAAGCTTTTGTATCCTTAATATTATATCCTAAAATTATATTCCCAAATGTGTAATTACTAGGTTAATATATGCATGTAGTCAAATTGCTTTTCAAGGAGTTACACTACTATAATGAAATGAGAATTTCATTGTCCACACTCTCATTGGTATCACATAACACACATACACACATATACACACGACACACAAATTTGACAGGCCGAAAAATTTTGCTTTACTCTTTAATGTTACTGCCTTTCAATGCAGCAAGGACAGCTCATTTACCTGTAAGACCACTCTGGCCTTCCTTTAGCCAAGGCTTTCTCCAAGAGACAAGGATTACACAGGGCCAAATTAACTCGGAATACCAGACCCATGTTACCCCTTTCTGACCATGTTGGGTACGCTGCAGTCTGAAATTTCATTTCAAATGAACCTAAACTCATTTCCAGAGCCTCCGGGGGCCTCTTTCCTGGGCCAGTACTCCTAAGCACAAATTACCTAAGGAGTGGGCAAGAGAGAGCTCTTTGTGGGGACCGTGAGGAAAAGGACAGAAGGTCATTGGTCACAGATGTGCACACATACATCTGCTGTGTGCGGTTAGGAAGAGAAGAGGATAAGGTCAGAGTCTTCTATCAGCTCTCTCCCTGACATTATGATCCTGAAAAAAACTGAGGAATATGAGAATTCTACAGTGATTTGGCCTTACATGTCCTTTTGGAGATATTTTCATCAAAGTAGAAGGAGAAAATGTATTTTTTTTCTCTTTTTTGCAGTTTGCTTGGTTTAGAGCTTTGAAACATTTAGACATTTTATGTATTTCCATTTGTGTATAGATCATGAAAACTACATGCCTTTTTAGTTTTATAGATCAAATAGATAATATTTTGGGAATGTCTATTGTCTCAAATTTACTAATTTCTCTAAAAGAGAGAATTGTTAACTAGGTCTAAATGAATATACAAGGAAATTCTACCAGATATTTAACGATCTGATAAAGGCAATACAAAAAGAACACTACAGACCCACATCACTTATAATATGATGATTTCTACAGAAGTCAGAGGAAATAAAAAACCTGACATTCTGTACTCAGCACTGATTTTAAAATAAGAAGCACACAAGAATGTGGGGTTTGATGAGTATTTCCTTGGCATGATAAAACACATTTACCTCATTCATAAAGCCTGCATCTTAAATGCCAGGAAATGGGAAAGCACTAACAACATTTCCACTAAGACAAGGATGTACCGTTAAATCCACTACTATTTCACACTTAATTAGAGCTACTAGTCAATGCAATTATATAAGTCAATTAAAGACATACCCTTTGGAAAGGAACAGGGAAAGCTCTCTTTAGTCTCAGATGATTTGATAGTGTTTTTAGAAAACCTTAGGGAATCATAGTAAAACCAACATACTTACAGTGCAAGAGTTTACTAAGTAGCTGGCATAAAATTAACATAGGGAAATCATAACCTTCATAAACCAAATGATAACCAGAGGATTTAATGGTAGAAGAAACTGCATATGTAATAGAGAAGAAAAATATTTAGGAATAAATTTAACAAGACGTGCAAATCCATATATTGAAAATTTTTAAGCTCTTCAGGAAGACACCAAACTGGACTTGACTAAATAGAAAATCATCCTTTTTGTTTAATAGAATGGATCAAAATATGTCAGTTCTCGGTAAGTTAAATTATAAATTCACTCAATCTCAATAACTATACCAACAAGCTTTATCATTACTAAAGAGCATTTGGGAAAAAACAGGAAAAGGTAATTTGGAAAACAAGAGCTGTGTGTGGCACTAGCCTTACTAGATATTAAACTCTATTAAATCAGTATAAGAATAGAACATGAGTGGATGGACACAACAGTGGAAGATTATAGAAGTCCAGAAATAGACCCGAATATACAGGAAAATCTAACATATGATAAAGGTAACTTCTTAAATTACATGGGCAAAAATAAACATTTTATAAATGGTTCTGAAAAAACTGAATAACTATATGGAAAAAAATTAAAGTTTGGTCTATAGCTCACATTCAACACAAGAGCAAACTCCAAATAGACCAGAGAACTAATGTAAAAATAAAATCATACAAGTAATAGAAGAAACTGAGTGAATTTCTTTATGACCTGGGTATAGGAAAGATATTTTGCCTATGACTCAAAATCAAGATGAAACAAATGTGACTTTGTAAGATTAAAAAACAATAGCAACAAAATCCTTTGTCTAGCAAAAACTAAATCAGCAAAAATCAAAAGATATATTAAAAACTAGGGGAAAGCATTTATAATATATATCACTGATAAAGGGCTAATAGTCCATATATACTGCTTCATAATGTATTAGTATCTATGGACTATTAGACTTTTATCAGTGGCATATGCTACATATTATATATAAATAATGATTTCTTTAAAATTTGGAGGTAAAAGTTCCAAACCTAATATAATTACTGGCCAAATATAAAACCGGCCAAAGAAGTAGTGAACATTCTCAAAAAACTATCCAAAATGGCTCCTAAACATGTGAAAGGTGTTCAGTGTTACTCAGAATAAGAGACATGCAAATTTACCTGAGAAATTATTTCTTATTTCTCAGAGTGCAAAAACTAAAGGTCGACAAAACCTTCTGTGGCAAGGCTATGGGAAACCAGCACTCCCATCCATTGCAGGCGGGAATACAAATTGATACAACCTTTATGGAGGGAAACAGGGCAACTATGTCAAACCTACATATTCATTTGACCCAGCAATTCAACTTCTAATCATTTACTGACATAGTGCAAACAATATAAAAATAGGTGTATGCAAGATAATTAAGTGCATTGTTATTTGGAATTACAGAATAGTACAAGTAATCTAAATGCTCCTACATGGAAATTTGGTTGAATAAACTATGGTCCACCCACACAATGAATTACTATGAAGCTGCAACAAAGAGAAATGAAATGATGTGATTTTTAATGTATAGTCTTAAGTATAAAAGCAAAGTGAAAACAGCAAAATGCAGCATATACTTATCAGCTGTTTGTTAGAAAGACAAGGAAATAAGAAAAATATATATGTATTTGCCTATTTTATCAAAAACAGTAACAAAACCACAGGCATGTACATGAAAGATAAACCAGAAACTAGTTGGTGATTATCTGCACAAGGTGTGAAAAATCAAAGTAGAAGGGTTTGGGATAGAGGCCTGAAATGTTCCTGTTTATCTTTTTATGTATTTATGACTTCAGACTATATTAACACTTTAAATACTCAAAAATCAATCAATTAATCAACATGTGGGGGAAAAACTTAAATGGAATACAAACAGAAACTCAGAAACTGAATTGTGTTTCAAGTGCATAACCACACTTAATGTGGGTTTGACAACTAATTCCAAAGGCAACTTTCAAACATTGTGGTTTCATTCTATAGTCTCAGACTAAAGATTTAAAGAACTATAAACAAATATTGAATTCTAGTTACTAAATTATTTTGTAGAAGCATTATGGATTGATACTTCTGGAACAACTTTTCCTGCATTCCAGGATTGAGCACATAAGTAAAGAAGAAAGTTAAGCCTATGGAAGAAGAGAAGTTGAAAGTTGAGCATGAGGTGTTAGAATTGAATTGAAGGTGTCAGTCTAAATTCAGGATCTTTAAGAAATGTAGATAGATATAGATACAGATATATAGATAGATGATAGATATAGATATGCAGATAAGGATATAGATTTGTGTGTATTTGTGAGTATGTGTGTATACACATCATATTTATTTTTTAGCTGTGTCCCCCTGAAAGTCCAAGAAACATGGCACCTCAGTAACAATGAGCATACCTTACACCCAGGTCTAGGTTTCTTCATTGTAATCACCTAAATGGGAGAAAAAAAGCTCTTCTTTATAACATAAATGAAATAATTGAGTTAGAAAATTACTATTTGGCAACCATCACAGTAATAACTGAGTTAGGCAAAACTCAACAAACTGCTGGGTAAAATTTGCTGAGAAACAGGATACTTACATAGTCTGAAAGCATTTTTTCAAAAATTACACATTGATTACATGGGGGAAAATCCAGTAACTTTGCCGTGGCATTCTGGCAGACATCACCTTAGCCAAGCAATTGAATTTACCATTAATGGGACAAGCCAGTATCATGTGTCTCCAGATACTATGCACTAAAAAGTCACTTCATCACTTTTGTGATGTTCCTGATAAAAATGAGTCACCTAACTCTTATCACAAGGAAACAGCCAAGTCCATACTGAGAGACATTCTAAGAAGTACCTGTCTTATACTTTTCAAAAATACTAATGTCATGGAAGACAAAGAAGTTTGTCTTTCATCAGTCTGATCCTGGATGGGACTCTGGAATAGCAATACAGGACATTAATTCTGGAGATTGGTGGAGTTCGAGTCAGATCTATTGATTAGATAGTAGATAGTGATATTATTGGTTATATTATTTTGATAATTGCACTGTGGTTATATAAGGAAACATTCTTATTCTTAGAAAAGGCCCACTAAATATTTAGCAGTGTAGCATTATGACTGCAGCAGTTCGCCAAATTATTTAGAAAAAGTTATTGTACACAAACATAGACACACAAGAGGATGAAGCAAGCATTGCAAAATGTTGTCAACTGTGGACTGGAGGAGAGTACTATACAGTTTTTCATACGATTCTTACAGTTTTCCTATAAGGCTGAAATTATTTAAAAGCAAAAAAATTACAATAACGAAAATAACAAAACAACAGATTTAGGTGACATTGAAGTCTCCCAGAAAAGAAACTTCTTTTACTTCAGCTTCTTGAAACTTGAGTTTTAGCCTCACTGAGCATCTTCAAATACTGAAATATGGTATCCAGAAGTGAAAGAAAAAAAAGTTACCAATGACGGGTGTGATGGGAAGGATGAGATCATTGCCCAGCCCCCTTAATAACTGCCTTTCTTCAGAGGCTGTTTATATAGGACAGTAAGAGAGAGAATCCATTCTTAGATAAAGGTCTAATAAAAACAGGCTGGATCTAAGAACTGATTGCTCGTCAGCCGACCACATCATGGTGGCCCGTGGGTCATGACAGGGTTAAGAGGTGTATCACTTGAGGGAGAATACAGTGTCACCTCAAATGACATTTTACGGTGCACTTCGCTTGTACATTATCTCTTGGGAGCCACCCTTTTGTAATTACACAGTGCAAACTAGGAAAGGTTGAGTCATGGCTTTCCATTTGAAATCTCAGTATGCCAACATATTTAGAGGACTATGTGTCTGAGGGCCTGAATGACTTTGAGGGAGCCTCAGAATTATCACAGTTCTAAGACACAGACCATCTAAACAGAGTCTGTTGGAGCCCTGCCTAATGCTAAGTCTCTGACCCTAAACTGGGACAAGATTAAGAACTTTACCACTTTGAACATTAAAGCCATTAAACTACCCCTGCATCCATCCAGTGTATTTCAATATGAAGACAAAGCTATAGAGGAAAATAAGCATAAAGAAGTCAAACAGAATTCTAATTTTTTTTGTTGTTATCAAACACTGAACAATTTCTTTTCTTTCTACTTGTGCTCATGCTTGACATTGGAATAAAGTTAGGGGTAGTTTGCCTGTTCGTAGGATGGCTTCATACCAGCCTGGGAGAATACTGCTCCCAGGCGAAAGATTCTCAGCAGAGAGCTTGGAGAAAGGAAGGAAGGAATGTTGCTCATTACTCTCAGATGTGTCGTAGCCATCTGGAGCTCAGACTCAGGCTACTTACGCCTTGCTGAGCCCCGGATACACACAAGGCAGCATGAGAAAGCCCCACCCCCAGCCCACTCTCTGTTAGAAAGGACTGCAGCTTGTGAAGCACTCTTACCCATGGGTTCACATGTGATTTTTCAGCTATGTGGTCGCTGTGGGATGGGTGAGGAGAAAGGTTAAGGTTTGTTGTTCTAAAGATACTCCTTTAGTGCCAGGAGAGTGTGCCTCTGTGCACTCTTATAGCATGATTCCCTTGTGGGATCTCCAGGCAAGCCAAACAATTTGGTAAAATGAAGGTGATACCTGAGTGCCAGAGAAACCATATCCAGAATAAGAGAAGGTGAGGCTTCTATAAGAGTTAAGATATTTTGAAACAAAGGGGTATACCTAGGCATTAATGATACAAGCTCCTCTGATACAAGTTCCCTCTGGCCCAGGGCCAGCCTTCTGTAACCTGCTCCTCTGCGAGGCTTGCACTTGGCCTCTGAACTCCAGTAACCCAAGGCTGACTTCCTGCCCCTTCCATGCCTATTCTGACATTTGAACTTGCATGGAAATCTGGTTTTTGAGAATTAGAAAGAAAATGATATGACACTTGGCCATAGTTCATTTGTCTTTCTGAGTAAGTGCCATTTAACCTGAAGTACAAATTAAAATGGCCATTTCTCCTAAATTTCCATGTTTATCCTTGTTGATGTTAAATAAAGAACCCCATTGATTTCTTCTTTCAGGAAACAAAGTGTTGATAATTACTCTAGATGTGCCTTAGTGATGATCATAGTCAAATTCTCAGATCAATTAAAACAACTCCATTGATTATGATATAGGCACTGAATTTCTCCCTTAAATACATTGATTAACTGATTCACTAGCCTGAACTCTCTTGTGAGCAAGCAAGTTAAATTCAATGTGAGACATTAAAAAAAAATCTGACTTTAATGCCTGCTGTAGTGCTAACTGAACAGATATGAGCCTATTTATTTGACTGTTTTCTAAGAAAAAATAAAAATATATTAACACACCTCATCAGAAAGTCAATCTAGCTCACCATGTTTTGTCTTTCATGCTATGAAACCATCTTCACCTCTAAATCATTTAGCATAAAATTACTCTTTGCAAACAAACAAAATGCATCTTCATCTATAATTACAGGCATTTTTGTTCAGAAAATTTAAAAACTAACAACTCCTAAATTATTGGAAAATAAGACCCTGCTAATGTTTATCTGGGTCAAGTGAGGGCTACAAATTCTTACTAATATGTGACAAAGCTTGCCATTTGAGTCTCAGAATGTAAGGTTAGTGCAAAGATCCAAAGATCCTCTAGAAATACTACCATGACATCATTCTCATCCTTAAGTCTTCTTGACACTAACAAGTAACACTGGCGGCCACTTTGAATCAGGAGCATTGAGGTTATGACATCCTGAGCCCTTCCAGCTGTGACCTTCAGACCTGTAGCGTACTTCAGACCCACTTTGTCTACAGCAGCTTTATACATGTTGCTTAAAGTAATTAATTGAGTAAAATTATTTTCTGTTTCTGTTTTCCCAGTGTGAGCTCCTTGCCATAATGGAAGCTGTCAAACTGTCCTAAAGATCTTTTCCTTTAAGCAAAGTCTTCTGTTTCTGTACCTTCCATGATATATCTGAGGAGTTTTCTTTTGAAGACAGAAATGATTTTTTTTAAATATTGGATAAGCCAAAAATTGAAATATAATTTGGTTTTATGTTCATTCTGAATTTTGTCATTCCAAAATGGCCTTGTAAATATTTGCACATGGAGGTTTGGTCCTGTTTTGGGTAAATTACGGGGATTTCATTTTTTAAAAATAATCTAATAATGACATATACATATGTTACATTTACCTGAAATTTATATTAGTTCAATGATACAACTAGGCTTTCCAACTAGAAATTTCTAATAAATTGTTAATTCCTAGTAGATTACCATTTTTTAGCTTCAAACTTAATAGATTCAGGAAGATATTTTTTCTATAAAAAATATCTACAAATTCAAATTTCATTTTGGGGAAATATTGCAATAGCAAATTTTCATAGTTAAATGGTATCCATGAATAATGGATGTTATCAACTGACAAACCTTCCGAGAAAACCCAGGCCAGTAATTTAATGATTACAAGTGCATTGCATTCTTTATTTGCCTGTATAACTTTATTCATGTAATTCGTTTTCATGAATACCTTGTATCCTTACCCAGCTTCTTCCATACTTAAGACTCAGTTCAAATTCCACCTTTTCAGATTCCATAAAATTTCATCTTACTACCACTCACAACAGTATAAGGATTTTATTGTCTAAGCAATTTTCTTGGTCTTTAATACTAAAATCACAAGCTCTGGAGTAAGATTGATCTAGGTTTTGAGTCTAAGTTCTTGCACTTACTGCTGTGTAAATTTGGGCTTATAAGCCCTTTGAACATCTGTTTCCTTTTCTGTAAAATGGTGGTAGTAATTTGGAGATAAATGTCGATATATATAAGTTAGCACAGCCTCTGGGCCATAAGAAATAATAAATATTGCCCTTATCATCGTAACTGATAGTCTGGTTTTACGATAGTTGGAATAAAATATGGGGACATCTTTCTAATATTCAAAATAAGACTTCAGGATCTCTGTCTGCATATTTTGTTTCTTCGCACATCTTCACCCTTAGTTACCTAGTTTTTTACAATACACGTAGCCATTTTAACCAAGGAAGCTTGCCACCATCACTGCAAGCTCTGCCTGGAATGCACCCTTCCCTGGCAGGGGAGAGCAGCCATACTTTCCCTCAGTCAGTCGTGAGGCCTACCATTTCCCACCAATAATATTTAAAATTTCTTGAGGATTCAAACCTAACTTGTAACATTCCTAGCAAGTAGTGATATTTAATTTTATAGTTGTAATTTGCTGCCTTTTCCCAGCCGATCTATAATAAGTATGACATCCCCATAATCCCCCATTGCCTAAAATATAGTAGTTGTACAATAAATATCTTATCTACATGATCACAGCCAGCAAAATAAGGTCTTTCTTCACTTTCACTTTCTGTCTCTTTCAGTTCATCTCCTTGGGTGAAGTTGGTTAATTAGCAGTGACATGTCTAAAGCTGGGGTTCAGAAGAGAAGCTGAAGGCTTGGATAAGCTGTGCTGCAGAGCAGAAATCCTTTAGTGACTTACAATTGAACTGTTTCCAATATGACTCAGCTTCTATTTTATTGATTCTGAATTAGGATGGACTTCTACCTCGGGAGAAATACTTTAACTTTTAAAGATAAAGTGGTAGTATATTTGTTTTCCCTCAGCCCAATATTAGACCTAAGAGGTAGTTCTATTTTCTATTGTGAAGAGAGAACAACAGAATCCATGCTCACATATCATTCACTGATCATGGGCAATGTCTATGCTGGTATAATGTCAGTAATCAGAGAGAGAGTTCCATTTAGAAAATAAACACAAAAAAGGAGCCTGAGAATTTTTGTTGAATTAAATTGCCATGCATTTGCTACCAAGTGAAATGCAAAATAATATTTAAAAATCACCTAGATTTTATTCACAAGGAGAGAGAGAGAATGAGAAAGAGTTAAAAAAGATAGCTTGGCAGCCTGCTATTTTTTTCTGTAAAGTCATAAAGTTTAATTCAAAAATTTTCTGGAATTTACAGTGCCAGAGGCTAAGCTAAAAATAATTTTCCCTCATTAGATCTTGTAGTTTAACCTCTGAAGGTTTGTGACAGTTACATCAAGACTCCAACTCACAAAAGCACCATTCAAAAAGGAAAAAAGAATAAAGAGGAGCTGTTGCTATTAAATGACCCAGAGAGAGTCAAGGAGACAAAGAAGACTATTTCTGTAGCTTCCTGGGACCAAACACAGGGTTGCTGGCTGTTCCAGGTGGATGACTTCTGTCAGCTCCCAAGCTATCATGTGCTAAATGAGCATGAAACTCTATCGAGGAGCAAAGCATTGGGAGTCGAACTTGACTAGACAATGACAGGAATCTGAGGGGGGAAAAAAAAAGCATTGGATTTGTTCAACAGTCCCAGTGAAAATTAATAATCTGAAATTGTGTAATTGTCTCCCCATCTCCTTTGCCAGACACTGAACAAAGTTTTTGTATTTGCCCAGAGGATGGAAAGAAACAAGCCACAAAGACTAAAGTCCAAGCTACTGTTGAAATTTGGGATTAGGGTAGAGGGATGGGTTTGATTCTTGAAGTATAGACTTCTAAATTTTAACATGGTTTTTCTCTTTCTTTCTTCTATGATCCAACAAGGTACCATGCTTATTACATTATTCTGTTCTCCTCACTTGTATTGGAGAACGGATTCTAAAATTCTATGTAATCTGTTCAGTCATATTTGTGGTCATCTCTAATAGGGGAAAAAGAGAAGAGGACCAAAGGAGCCCTTGGATTCAATCAGGTGAACAGAGCCACTATGATATAGAATAAGGGATTAGACCACCCACAGTTGTGGGAGTTTGTGGAAAAAGCCTGTAGAGATCACCTGTGTGTCTGGTGGCAGCCAAAAGGTGTCACAAACCAACAAAACCAGTTGTTGGAAAGAAAACCTGGACATAAAATTGGGGAGAGTGAGAAAAAATAGAATCTATAAGGACTGATTGGAACTAGCACCTTTCCTTGAACCGGCATCATAAACCTTGATGAAGTGGGCATTTTTCAAAAGACACTAGCAATCTTGTACCTGGCCCAGCATTCAGAAAAACTGAGAGACCCAAGGCACCTGAGGAGCTGTGGGTCCAAATACGGCCCCACACCAACGAGGTGAGCCAGCAGATTAATAAATATGTGCATCATTTGCAAGAGCTCCTGGTCCTATATCTCTGTTCAGAGCAAAATGGTTGCTACTTCACTTCTGCCTTCCAAATATCATGCAAATTTCTCTTGGAGTCGACCCTAATGGAGATCCATACAGAGAAGGATACAAGGGGATGTTGTTCTAGCTTAGGTACAGAGACACCACTCAAAAACCACCACAATCCATATTTATTCAATATCATGTTTTTCAGGCACTGTACCAATTTCTATCATCTATCTTTCATATTTAAATAGTCCTCTGAAAAAGTATTCCGCCTCTGAGAAATCTGAGGCTTAAAGAGGTCAGTGAACTTCTCTAAAACATCTAGAGACTGGAAGAGATGAGATTCAAATTAAGACCAAGTATTTTGACTTTAGGTAATGACTAATCCTTACATTTTCCTTTAGTATTATACTATTCACAGCTGAATACGTTTTCGCTATAAATTAGTCAGGATTCCCAAAGGAAGCACATGGCACACTCATCCTGGTTGTTATAGAGAGCTCAGTAAGGAACAATGTAGAAAGACATGTCAGCAGGGATTAGGGAAACCAGCGAAGGAGAATAAATTCCCCAGTACTAGCAATAGCAGAACGTCACTAAATCTGAATCTGAAGTTCAGAATCAATCCCTAAATCTGAAGATGGAACGAGAGGAAGCAGTCACTGCCACCTGAAGGGGGTCATTTTTGGAGAGGCCTGCCTTGGAGGCTGGAGCCTTTGGTAAAAGGACACAGCCAACCTGTGGTGCTTTGAAAGAAGAGGACAGAGAGAATAAATTTCCCAACCTCACTCTTTCAGCCTCCTAGGTCTTGTACTTTCCATTCAGTGACCTCCATTCACTCAAGTCAACTAGCAACCAATGAGCTAAGGAGTCCTTTTATGAAATTGACAGAAGTCAGTAGCCTCGAGGACAGAGCAGGATGAAGAAGGGTGAAGATGGATCCTTAGGAGCAAATTGAAAATGTGTATCATGCACTAGTTATTCCAAGAGTAAAGCACTGGTAAAGATTTTAGGAAAATATTTTGCTTTACACAGACTCATAAACATCCACTAAAATATTTTCAAGGTATTGCCTAAGCTTCTCTTAGTCACTACCTAATAAGATGCTTCTATGCCTTTCCTCATGGACTATTCTGGATATAATGTATATATTCTGGATATACTAATTCTGGATATATATAATGAGCTGATAAAAAGGGCCAACACAAGGCCAGGCATGTGCCAGAGCTTCGGCTTTTAGTGTGGATAGCTGCAAAAGGCAGTGAGAAGGTTGAGTGGCAGGGGTGCAGTCCCTGGGTCCATGAGTACATCATCAAAGCATTTGCTTCTTTAATGAAGCATCAAAGGCTGCTGCATGCTGTAAGGTATTTTTGAGACTAAAACCAAGGTGAACAGCAAGTGCTTCACAGCAAAAAATGGGGGGGGCGTAAATATTTTGTTAATCTTTTGGATTCTTTCTGGTAAAACTTCCCCATTCATTTTCTAAGTCTCCTTTTCCAGGTTTTCTACAATGTAGAAAGACCTACTGTAAGGTCTGGGGGTTCAGATTTTCTTATCTCTTTCTTGGGAAAGATGTGTTGGCTATGTGATCAGGAGTTCAGCCACACCTTCCCAAGGCCCGTGGTGAGCAGGCCCTGCAGGCAGCAAAAGGAGGAAGATGTCTCATCTTTCTTACCATTAATTAAGCTGTGGTTTAGGCTCTAACCCCTTAATGAGTTGACGGCTAAGAAGAGCATGTGTTAGCAAAGGTGAGTATCGGTTCAGAGCCTTCTTAGCCTCCAGTGCCAGCTCATGACAGTGTCCATGTTAGATTTTAACACAACCACACAACACAAATTAGTGACTTACAGTAGAAAGAGAATGAGGAAATTGAAGAGTCTAGGTCCAAGTTCCGCATCGACTATCTATGCAATTCTGGGAAAATTGCTTAACTTCTTAAAACTTGTGTCATCTATAAAATAACGGTATTGTGGCTTCATTGGCATTCTGTGAGGAATAATTGAAATAACAAGTGGTAAACACCCATCAGAGGGTTGGCAGTGAACCTGGATGCTGCTGGGGGATTCGGGGAAGATGGTGGCTTGAGTTTTTTCAGGGTCGCCTCTCCTGCCAACACCCAACCAATGAACAACCATCTTTTCTGAGCTGAGCAACTGCCAGGGCCTGCAAGAAATCCAGGCCTGAAAGTGGAGCCAGAGTCTGTTAGGTCCAGAATGAAAAGACCAACATGAATTTTTTTCCCTCTGGGCTGCATAAAAGCTTGGGAGTCAGCAGGGAAGCGCAGGGTTAGAATATTAAAAACCCTAAGGGCTAGCCAGAGGAGATTCCTCTATCCAGATGGGAGGGCAAGGCTGGCCTCAGTCTTGGTCCTTCTGTGGGGCCCCTCAGGGCTGATATTCGCCTCTTTACGGATACGCCTTCTTGGCCATGAACCTATCAAAACGCTGCTTCCTTGAAATGTCACTGTAACTCCCTCTTCCCCCAGATTCTGTTCTCACTCCAGCTTTTCCTTTGTTTGGTGAGACACCTAATGGACTGTATGTGTGTCGTATCCTTCATCACGACAAGCAAGAACCCTGACTTTGTTGGTCTGTAGGTGTGCATGGTGCTCATGGCTTACTGGGTAGGACAAACCAGCAGATACTGCCAGCTTGTAAGTGCGCGCATGTCTAACTGGAGGGTCGGACAATGCTCTATGTCCCGCAATTCGTGGAACTGCCTCTCTGTGACATATTCCAGAAGCTGTAACTAAGCCTCAGAGAGTGGTCCAAGAAAGTGACATGATTTGTAAGTGGAAGAAGAAATAGAAGGTAGAGAATAGGCTGCTTCTAGAATATGAGATATGCTACAGAACACAGACTACGTGCTAAGCAAAAACAGCAGCAATCTAATAATATTCTCATTTAATAAGAATCAATTCAAAACTAATATAATTTGGAGTTAAAAAATACTTTAAAGCTAAAAAAGTCAGCAAATTAAGAATTATGGACACGGATGGAACTAAAATTAGCATTCTAGAAAACCACACATTAAAAAAAATCAAAATATAGGTTAAAACTAAAAGGCAATGGAAAGAAGGAAAGAAAAGATATGAGACAGGAAGGTGAGGCCTTGCAGATGTATTTCAGATGAGAAATATTAATAGGTGAAAGGAAAAAAAATAAACCAGTATTAAAGGAAATTCTCTTGTCTTGAGAAAGACTTGAGGTTTCTTATTGAAAATAATCACTAACTTCTTAGAAACACTGATCAAAAATGTCCTTGTCTGTTATCCTGATAACATTTCTAAATTCCAAGGGGAAAAATTTAAATATACAAGTCTCAAGACTGAGAGAATGGGTTTTTTAGTACAGAAAAATAATCAGACCAATTACAGATGTCTCTTCTGCAACCTTGGGAGTTAATGACATTGTGATAACCGCAAACTACTGAGCAACAAGGGTACAAACCAAGGCAACCCCACTCAGCCACGGTATGTTTTATCGATTAGGGTGATTGGAAGGCATCTGAGGCTCTTTAACACAGAAGGTATCACTAATATTTCCAGTCTGAGGATTCCTTGAGAAAATCTTTTGCAAAAAAAAAGAAAAACAATGATCTCTACATAGAGGAAGATAAAAAGGAGAGGAAACAGTGATGAGAATAAATCTTATAATGTGTAGTTAAATATAAAAGGATGCCAAGAGTGACTGGCTATGTAATTTAAGTGTTAAATAAGCAACCCTAATGGAGCAGAACATACTGCAGGGAAATTCTAAAAATAGCCTGGAAATAAAAGTTACTAGCAAGTTCCAGGAACTGGGGACTGAGGTTAGGGAAATGAGATAGAAGATAAGCATCAAAAATCTCACTGTGAAAAGTGTGACAAGATGAAAAAATTGTTTTTAAAGTTTCACTTTGGGGACAGGGTAGTGTAGAAATTTCTACACTAAGAAATTTAAAACTAAAAGGCAATGGAAAGAAGTTTTTAATTTAGTTTCTAAGAAGTTAGTTCATGGAAATAATTGAGATATTCTTTATAATAGAATAGGACTACATGTCTGCTTCTGAGCACTGGAAGAATGAGTAACCAAGAGCAGAATGAAAAAGTGTAATAAGATCTCCAGGTTGACTAGGGACAAAGAGGAAGATAAATACGAACTTTTTCTAACAGAAAAATTAAGAACTGGAAAACGAGAAAACAAAGTAAAATACATAATAAACATAACAAGGTGAAAGAAATAAGCTGAAATGTTTTTACACTTAATGTGACTTGAGCAAATTCCCCTATTATAAGAGAGAGACCATTAGATGGGTTAAAAAAGAAACACACAGATAAAACAGAACAAAACAAATCTCTGTCAGATGTTAGCCTCTAATAGCTTACTGAATTTGTTAAAAATATTTTTTATAAGTTACAAATATTTGATTACACAATGATATGCTGATATTCCAAAATCCAAACAAAAACATAAACAGAAAAGGCAATATGATGATTAGTTGAGAAAAATTTAAGTTTATCAAAAAGTGAGAGGGTAAGGATAAAGAGGAAAACATAATAATAAAAACCACAATTTACTAGGAAGCTCTTACAATCATATTATTCATGTATCAAACAGCATAGCAACTAAGTCTATAACACAAAACTAATAGAATCCAAGAAGAAATTGATAAAATTAATAGTATGATGGAAGCTTTGAATAAACCCCTTTCAGAACACATAGATATAATAAACAAAAACAATAGGTAAAATTGTATTTATTTTACATATTTTAATGAGTGGATATAACTTGAAACCTTTATAAAAATTGATCATATGGTCACCGATAAAATATAGAAGCTATTGAAAATGGATTATACAGGGTACAATTTCTGATCTTAATAAAATTATAAAAAATTACAAGCACCACATTCTTAAATGTTACTGAATCAAAGATAAGATCAAAACAAATTATAAACTATCTGAAAGTAATGAAAAGGGCATACTTCATATTTTTAAAAATCCTATGAAATGTTGAAATATGTCATCTTATGAACATTTATAGCTACAAATACCTGTAGTGTGAAATGTGAAAGACTAAAAATAAATGACTTTAGTGGCCTCTTAAGAAATTGGAAAATGGCAAC
The DNA here is from genome assembly GCA_032199065.1 of Smutsia gigantea. NCBI lineage: Eukaryota > Metazoa > Chordata > Mammalia > Pholidota > Manidae > Smutsia > Smutsia gigantea. The sequence continues at coordinate 248,973 of JAVSCE010016517.1, read as the reverse complement.
ATTATAAACCAGGGTTAAGTAAGAAGAACTTTTAGGAATAATATCTGAAATTAATGAAAAGGGAAAAAAAAGACTGGGTTCACCCTTTCTGTGTATTCCTTGGGGAGCCTACTCACCTTCTTTCAGTTATGTGCTCTGTTTGCAGAATCTTACACTGGTGGAGAGACTTGAAGATGAAATTAGGGGTAATTTTAATTAATTGAGTGTTGGCAAATGCTTTGATGGGATTTAAGAGATGTTATGCCATTAATGGACTGAATATTTTTTTCCCATGTTTGTAATGTTTATCAGACTGGACTGCAGGCTAGGATTTTATGTTGAAGAGACAGCTACATTCCACGTAGCTTTTAGCTCAAACTATTAAATGTCAAATATTTAATGTCAAATATAAGTAGGCCTTTCTAGATTAGTTGATCCAAATTGTCTTCTTCCTATCTGATGTTTTGAAGTTTTCAGGGCTAGATGGGGGATCGGTGAGTGCTTTATGCTTGATGAATTCATGTAACGTGTGTGTGGCTTCCAAGTTTAACAAATGTGTCTAGAACATAAACTCAATACTCAAAGTGTGTGTAGCATGGAAACAATGATTCAGTTGATTTAATTAACAGGCAAGAAAGAATGGAAGGCCCCCCCATTTATAAAGCTAATATCTAGAGCTGAAGAAGACACAGTTCAATGAAATTATTAAATAGCCAGTTAGCAGTCCAAAAAGGCATATTTTCTCAGGACATATCAGAAGATCTGGAGGGTTTTGGAAGACCTCCTTTAATTTTATTTCAGAGTAGAAGCAGTGAATAATAGAAAGTGAAATAAATAAAAACTAATTGTTTAAGGTAGAGGAAGAGGATAATTCCTTAGGTATTGATATGTTAGAAGCCAAACTAATGATATGTAAAAAGGAAAACAATGACTGTTACAGTCCAAGAAAGATAGACATTGAGAGGGAAAGAGGAGAGAAAATGTGTTCAGATTTGTAAAGGGAAGACCAAAAGACTAGCCTTTAATATCAAAGCAGTGTTAGATGGGATTCACTGTAACACTGCTATTTTAGGTAGAGATTTAGTCATTGCCTTTGTCTTTAGAGAACACACTCAAGAAAGTTACAGAATTAGAATATTAAGTAAAGCCACAACAGATCCAAAATATATCAAAGGAGAGCTAAATCAGGCCAGTTCCAGAGTTGGTGGAACCCTCCAGAATGGGGTTATGTGAATCAGAGAAGTGAAGAATGACATGACTTGCTTGAACTGAATTCCTTGGTTTCATATATCTTACTATGGGAGACTACAGACTTTAAATAAACATCAGATCCAAAAAAAACAAGGGAAAGTAAAAATTAAAAGAGCCCTGAGTTCCAGCAAACAGTGTGAGTTCTAGGTATGTCTGAGAAGGAATGGAGCCCAATGAACCAGTATATTAAACTGCTAAAACTATCCTATAAGGAGGACACCTCTGAAACGCCCAGGAGGATAGATCCTACTTTTGCCAAAAGAGATATAGCAGAACAAATGGTACTTGGGCACATAATGCTTACCAATAGCTGTGGTAAGCAAGTGAAGTGTCTTGGGAAGTACATGCCAGATATATTACTCTTCAGGAGGTGACTAAAATAAAAATGTCAAGAGCAACTGCAGCTTTGATGCAAGAATCTGTGAAGGGTGATTCTCAAATTGAAACAAAGGAAGAGATGAAGGGAATGTTCCCTGAAGGGCTAGTTTCAAGAAGCCAAACAACCCCAAATTAAATGGTAGTGTCAGCAGGCACTACAGCAACTGAGCGAAAGTCCTCGCTCACAGGGGTAGCGGAAGCTGTGTGTATCAGCCAGGACAGGATAGATTTTGCTGTGCTGACAAATCAACTCCTGCATCTCAGTGCCTAAAAATAAAAAAGGCTCAGTTTGTAGTCACATACAATGAAGGGAGCTCTGTTCTCCACATAGGCATTCAGGGAAACTGATCTGCTCTCTGAAGAGATTTGCTGGAGTTTTGGTGATTTTTCACTGCGTCAGGCTGGGAAAGACTCTTATCACTTTTCATTGCCCATATTTCAATGGCCAGATCTAGTCACATGATCCCCTTGTCTTCAAGGCAACCAGAAAATATTAGGATCCTTGTGCCCAAGAAGGCTACTCCCATTGCAAATCCCCAAAGGCCACTCCCTGAGAAAGGAGAAATTACAGTCAAGTGGATCCCCTCCACTTTCAACAACCATAGAGGTAAAACACAGTCTTGCAAAATTGGGTTCTTCACCAACTTAATTTCAGCTCATGAATGATGGACTCCACACCACTATTATAGATGGCACAAGTCATGGGGAGGTGAAAATTCTTTCCTTTCCTGCTTCCTTCACTCAGTTGGTAGTGAATCACTCCTCTGGCCTTTGTGAACATCAAGTATATGGCTTCAAAAATATAATTTTGCCTGAGGCTGGGGATTGGTTCATTTTAAAAATGTTATCAGTATGGGATTAGTGGCATGATTATTCAGTGGGTTCTTTAACAAGCGAGACATACAGAAGAATTTTAGTTGCGTTCATTCCATTTGGAGTTACTGAAATAGACATAAATTTTCTAGAAGTACCTCAGACTGCAGCTTCTGAAGAAATTAAGAACTTTTTCGACGGAGATTGACCAGAATAAATAACTCGGTAAAATGTTACATATTTTGGACTTCAGTGTTTTAAAGAATTAGCAGGCTATTTGTCACCTGTTATTAAAATTTCCATCCTATGAAAGAATATGCAATGAAAAGCATATACTAATTATTATAGATCCATCCAAAAACTGTTCATGATTTCCGTGCTCTTCCTCCTCTCTCTCGCGTGATTTCTCTTTCTCTGTATCTATTTCTATCTCTCAATCTCCTTGTTGACCATTTCAAAACAAGTTGCTGACATCATGATAATTAACCCCTAAAAATATTAAATGAATAAGGACACACTCTTCAATAACCAAAATAATATTGTTACATCTATAGAAATTAGAAATAATTTCCTAATTATCATTTGTTATCAAGTCCTTTTCAAGGTAACATCTAACCAAGTTTCCACTTTGCCTTTGATTTGCTGTCAACCACATCTCTTTTAATCTAGAACAATTTTATTCCCTCCTCCCTTTTTAATAGCAATGACTTCTCCTGAGATTAGGCCAATTTTCTTTTCAATGTCTGGTTTATTTAATTATGGGGTAATTTTGTGTATTTCTCTATATGTATTGATTACTTTTTAAATGGAACTTAGATATAATAAATAGCTTGATTATATTCAAGTTAAATATTTCTTCTGTCAGGAATATTTCATAAGAGTGTTTGCTTCATATTACAATACATCAGGTGGAAGATATTGTTGAGTAATTTCACAATTAGGGATGATAAATTTGGTCACTTGTCTGAAGAAGTGGCTACCAAATTTCTCCATTATAAAAATAAATTTTTTCCTTTGCAATTTTCAAATAATCTGTGTGGTGCCAAGTTTGACAGTATGCAAAATATTCTGTCCACATCAATTTTTGCCTCCTTTTAGCATGCACTGATAATCTTTTCCTTGACACAATTATTTCATTTGTTGCCCAAAGTAGTACATTTAAGAAATCTATCATACATTATTTATTAGCTGTTATAATTCTGTTTTTAAAAAAATTTCCTTTTCGATTGTTAACGAACTATATTTCCTCATAAAAAGGCAGGCTAAATAATTTTCTTTTCCTTTTTTTCTCTTTTTAAGTAGAAAGACATTAGTGTAACAGTCACCTTTGATGATGGCAAATTTTTTTTTTTGCTGTTCCTTTTTCTTTTTTGATTATTTCCCAAAGTACCAACTTTTGATTTAATTTGTCTCATTATTATTCTGTTATCTAGCCTGTTAACTTCTATTTTATTATTAATGTGCCTTATAATGCTTGTTTTTTATTTATTTTGTTCTTGTTGGATGTTTAACTTATTTTCATTTTCTTGGTCTTATAATTATTTAAGGCTATGCAGTTTCAGCTGAGCATGCCTTTTTGCTATATTCCATATATTCTAGGATATTATTTTCATTGACATTATTTTCTAAAATTTTAGAAATTTTGACTTGTAATATTTTCATTTCCAAAATGGAAGAGACTTCTTTTTAACTTTGCTGTTATTTTCTAGTTTTATTGCCTTGTGATCAATCTTTTGGTATCATTTTTTCTTTATAAAATTTATTGATATTTTCTTTAATTATTACATCATAAATTGTTATGGATATTATCACTGAACTTTGTAAGCAGATGTTTTTTCTATTTATTGAGGGTATGCATTTTGATAAATATGCACCTTAAATATGTCATTAGGTCCTCTATAACCTTATTCATTTGTTCCTTTCACTAACTAGGACAATAAAGGTATATTAAAATCTCCTTGTGATAGTGTGTTTCTACTTTTCCTTTCATATCTTGTAATTTATACTATATGAAGGTCACCTCTGTGTTGTTTAGTGCAATAGATATTAATATTATAAATAAAAATGCTGAAAACAGAGCTTTCTCTTTCATATCCTATTTTCATTTCCTATGGATGATATATAGTGGCTATATCCATCCAAATAATACACAAGGGTTACTTTTCTCCAAATCCTTGCCAACAATTATTACCACTTTTCTTTTTGATGATGGCCATTCTGACAGGTGTGAGGTAATATCTCACTGTGGTTTTGATTTACATTTCAGTGATGATTAATGATGTTAATCATTATTTCATGTACCTGTTGTCCATTTGTATGTCTTTGAAAAAAATGTCTATTCAGTTCCTCTGCCTACTTTTAGCCAGCTTGTTTGTTTTTTTGTTAATAGTTTATACAAATTCTTTATATAGTTTGGATCTTAGCCCCTTATCAAACATGTATTTTGCAAATATTTTCCCCCATTCTGTAGGTTGCCTTTTCATTTTGTTGATGGTTTCCTTGGCTAAGCATAAGATATTTAGTTTGATATAATACCACTCATTTTTGTTTTGTTGTTTGTGCTTTTGTTGTCTATCCAGAAAGTCATTGCCAATACCTATAACAAGAAGTTTTGCCCTAATGTTTTCTATTCAGAGTTTTACATTTTCAGATCTTACATTTAAATATTTATCAGGTTAAACTTGTGATCAGTAAGATTGGGGTCTAATTTCATTTTTCTGCATGTGGTTATCCAGTCTTCCCAAAAACATTTGTTGAAGAGACTATACTTCCCCCAGTGAGTATTCTTGGTTCCTTTGTAGTACACTAGATGACTGCATATACAGGGGTTTATTTCTGGCCTCTTGATTCTGATCATTGTTCTATATGTCTATTTTTATGCTAGTACCATACTTTTTTGATTACTATAGCTTTGTAGTATAGTTTGAAATCTTTTGGCATGTTGGTAAGGATTGCATTGAATCTATAGATGGCTTTGGGTAATATGGGCCTTTTAACAATATGCATTCTTCTGAACATGGGATATGTTTACATTTGTTTGCCTTTTTCAATTTCTCTCATCTGGGTCTTGAAGTTTTTAGTGTAGATATCTTTTGCTTCTGGATAAATTTATCCTAAAGTATTTTGTTGTTTCAGTGCTATTGTGAATATCACTGTTTTCTTCATTTCTTTTTGGACATTTCATTGTTGGTGAATAGAAACGCAAATGACTTCTGAATGTACATTTTGTCTCTGCAGTTTTACTGAATTTGGTGATTAGGTGTAATAGTTTTTTGATTGAGTCTTTAGAATTTTCTCTATATAATATCATATCATCTACCAATACAGACAGAATTACTTATTCCTTTATGACTTGGTTGCCTTTTATTTCTTTATCCTGCTTTATTGCTCTAGCTAGGATTTCCAGTACTATGTTTTTTTTTAAGTTTATTTTGATATCATTAATCTACAATTAAATGAGCAATATTATGGTGATTACACTACCCCCATCATCAGGTCCCCCCCACCAACCCCACTGCAATCACTGTCCATCAGCATAGTGAGATGCTGTAGAGTCACTACTTGTCTTCTCTGGGTTGTACAGCCCTCCCCATGCCCCCTTAACATTACATCTGCTAATCGTAATGCTCCTTTTTCCCCCTTGTCCCTCCCTTCCCACCCATCCTCCCCAGTCCCTTTCCCTTTGGTAGCTATTAGTCCGTTCTTGGGTTCTGTGAGTCTGCTGCTGTTTTGTTCCTTCAGTTTTTTTTTTCTTAGTTCTTATACTCCACATATGAGTGAAATCATTTGGTGCTTGTCTTTCTCCACCTGGCTTATTTCACTGAGTATAATACCCTCTAGCTCCATCCATGTTGTTGCAAATGGTAGGATTTGTTTTCTTCTTATGGCTGAATAATATTCCATTGTGTATATGTACCACATCCAGTACTATGTTAATAGAAGTGGTGAGAGTAGTCACCCTTGGCTTGTTCCTGATCTTTAAGGAAAAGCTTTCAACCTTTCAACATTGAGTATGGTGTTAGTTGTGGGCTTGTCATATTGTTAAGACAGTAGCAATGGGGATGGTAACAAAAGGGGTCAGACTTACATAAGTTTGGAAGATCAAGCTGACAAGATTTGCTAATAAACTTTGGTAAAAGGTGTAAAAAAAAGATTTTTCAAAAAAAAGGCAAAGATAACTACAAGTTACCTTGTGCCAGTGGAAGAATTGTCATTTACTTAGCTGGGGGAGTATGGAATAGAGCCAGCTTAACTTCAAAAATTAGCAGTTTGGTTTTGTTGTTAGGTCTAAACATCCACATATATATGCTAATATTCTAAGGTTCAGGGAGAAGGTCAGGAATAGAGATAGAAATTTGGTAGTTTTCGTGGCTAGACAATGGTGGCAAAATGAATGTTATTTATATATATCACTTAATATTTATCAAAAATAGGATAACACTATTTCCACTTTTCCAAACTCCTTTTGGACAATACTCTTTAAAGGAAAGGATCATTACATTTGGTTTTATGTTTCTACCTTCTAAATATTCTCAATTTCTACTAAATATATCTTGAAATAATAAGCCCATAGAAGAATTTTGAGTCTACTGGTTTGCAATTGAGTAGCTTTTTAAGACTGAAAAAAAAATCCTCTAATATTTAAGTGTCATGAGAGATGCCAAGAGAAGTCAAAAGCAGATCCTGATTTTAATGTTTCTATCATCCCACCATTCATATGGTGTGAATTCCATTCCATGATTGTATTATGAAGTGATTAATTTATTAATCAGGCAGTAACATAATATTCTTTTACCACATACATAGCATTTTATGTTTCTCCTCATTCTTTTAGTCACAGATCAGAGGTTCAACTTGATGAATCTTAGGGTATTTTATTAACAGTTAAACACAACACAATTAAAGAAAGTGAAGTAATCTATACCAAAACCATGTCAAAGGAATTTGCTTTTATAAAAGCTTATGCATCCCCAAACCCTTTCTGCTTTATAATCACTTTCAGGTTACCTTCATCTTAGCCCTGCATTCTTTTCACCATCATAAAACTTACACCATTAGTAACCAGTATAGAAGAGAATAGACTGAAACAAATGACTTGGTTTCAAGCCCTTAGTTGGTTAAGTATTAGTTTTTCCATTTTTTGACATGAATATAGTTATAGACATTACCTAATGATGTTGGAGAGAACATAAATGAGAAAATACATGTAAAACATATTGTCATACACATAACCAGTGCATATCTTACTAATTATTATAAATAGTATTAGTTCAAATTTTTTCTTTAAAAACATACAATTTAATTTTACCTCATTTCTTTCTTTATCTAGTTCAATTTACAACATTAATAATACATTAAGAATATGCCAATTAGGGCTATAGGTTTCAAACAATTGATTAACTTACATCACAAAGGAATTAATAGGAAAGATATCAGGTAGCTCGCAGAACTGACTATTGAGACATATACCAAGACAAGGTCACAGAGAGAGTTTAATTAAAAATGCCATCCCTGGGTACTCATTAGTGTGCAATTGCATATTTATGTCATTTTTCCATAATTAAAAGTCTTTGAATTTACATATTACTTACACCTGTGTTCTGTATCACTGGTTCTCAAATTTGGCTGAATATTGGAATCACCTGGGTGGAGAGTTGTGTTAAAAGTACTGATATCTAGATATCATTCTTAGAGCTTCTAATTTAATTGGCATAGAGTGAAGGCTGGGTAATAGGGCTTTTTTTAAGATCCCTAGATAATGCTTGTATGCTGCAAAATTTGATATTTATTTCTCCAGACTGTCCACTTGCTGAAGAAACATCTGAAATACTCAAATGACTCCTACATATATTATATATTAGTTAATTTATTAATAAATTATAATTTTTCAAAAATAATTCACATTCCTTTTAGAAAGTTAGTCAAAGCTAAGCATCTTATAAAAATTATCCATAACCTTCTACCAAGAACAGTTTCTATAAAGATGTTCATTTATCTTTCCAGATGTTTCCACTTTGTTGTTAGCAATGTTTGTGTATAATTTATTTTCATATGTACTTTGGTTCATAGTAGTTGAAGTGTTCTGGATGCTCTCTCTCCAGAAGAGAATTTTTCTTTTTTGAATTGTGCCTTCTGAAGAAAAGGTCTCCAAAGGCTAAGGATTAATTAAGCTAATAAACTGTGAATATTAGTAAACTGACATTTCAAAGGGCAATGAAAGTCAGTGATGCTCTAAAACTCACTATCTCAGTGAGTTAATATTTGAGTGTGTGAAAATATCAGTTTCCCTTATGCTAAGCCACATCAGAATTTAATGATTTTTCTCATTTGCTCCATCACCAAACCTCTTTATCTCCATTTTAAACTCTTTTTGCCTGTATGTATTTTCCTCTTCTTTACCAAATGAGAAATGCTTTTTGGGTTTGTTTAATGAGCTATTTTCTAAACTTAAAAACAGATTAATACTTTATCATTTAAAGTACTTTATGATTCATAAAAATAATTTAAATCAAACAATTTTTTTAAAGTTCTTTAGGTATGAGGATATAGTCATATTTATGACCCTTCTTCAAAGCACAACCAAGATGTTCATTATCAATATTCACCTGATTTAGATTTTCCATAACTGTAGAGTTAAATGTGTTAGTCTTGTGTTCTCACTATAGTCTTTTTTTTATTGAAGTATTGTTGATATACAATCTTTTACTGGTTTTAAATATACAACACAGTGGTTCAACAGTTGCTCATATTACTAAATCCTCACTCCCACTAGTGCGGTTACTATCTTTCAACATAGGAAAATGTTACAGAATCACTGACTATATTCTCCATGCTGTACTACCATCCCCATGACCATCTTATTTTATAATTGAGAATTTTTGTGCCCTTTTATTCCCTTCACTCTCTCCACCCACCAACTCCAACCCCTCCCCTATGATAACCACCAATCCCTTCTCAGTGTTTATGAGTCTACTGCTATTTTGTTCATTGTTTTATTTTGTTTTTAGATTCCACAAATAAGTAAAATCATATGGTATTTGTCTTTGTCCACCTGACTTATTTCATTTAGCATAATACCGTAATACCATCCACACTGTTGCAAATAGCAGGATTTCTTTTTTTATGGTTGAATAATATTCCATTGTGTATATGTACCACATCTTTCTTTATCCATTATGTGTTGATGGACACTTTGGTTTAGTCCTCAGAGAGTCCTTGTTCTTGAAATGCTTGCCATAACATACTTCCTCATAAAACTTTTGAATAGTTTATGCAGTGGCTCCATATCTTATGGAGAAAAAATAAAGATGGTGGATGTGAGAAGGCAAGTGCATATTTGAAATGTTAACAAAGCAAATATATACACCTCCTGTTTATGCCAGGGAAGATATATGGCTTGTTATATATAGGAAGCTATACGTAACAGAAGCTAATTTACAGAAGAAAGGAAGCTAATTTACAGAAGACACATTAGAAAACACCTCTTTCAACCCCTCATTTGATAAATAAGTAAATTAAAACTTAACAAGACAAACAAAACATCTATTATATCGTTAATAACAAAACAGAACTGTAATCTCATGTAATCCAGTAATACTTTCACTATACTACCGTGGCAGCTCTAATTATGTTATTACAGATCTATAGTCTGTTCTATTTGCACGTCTGGAAAATCTGGGCTATGAAACCAGCTGCAGCCATTAATTTAACAACTAATTGTTACCTGATTGACTGGAAATTCTACCAAAGAAGACCGAAAAAGGAGAAGGGAAGGAAGCAGCACATTAGGGAGATTTAGTATATTGGTGAAGATGCAATCATCTGTATATAGTCTTTGCATCTTTCCTAAGACACCTCAGTACTAAAGATTTGATGACAAAAAAATCACAATATTCTCAGTGCCAAATGAAAATCACCAGTGTCAATAACAGAATGGTAATGAAGCAGCATTTTTAGGAAATGTATTCCCTAGGGGGAGATTCTGTCCTTGCTTACCTAATGGGAATTTCCCTAAAAGCACTGTTTGGATAGTACCTAGTGGAATCTGGGTGAAGCCATGTAACCATGTTAAATGTGACTGAGAATTCATAGATAACCTCTGTTCCCATAATGTAAATGCTATTTGTTTCAACTTTATTCAAATCTAATTTCTCCAAAATGTTAGAGTACAATTGTTATCATTGAAATTAATTTCTTAAAGCCAAAAAATTCAAACTTAATTTCTGTTCATTAAGCCTCACGTTTTCTTGAAACGAATGCTATGATTACAAACCCAAAGCATAATATATTCATTATGGTTGAATAGAAAATATGAGCCAACTAATGATCCATTGAAGACAATAAATTAAAACACTCAGTCCTGAGAATCATAAAAGAGAAAGAAAAATGAAAGCTATCACTCAGAGGAAAAAGAAATGTGTTAAAGCCTATTCTGTATGGCACTGCAACATCTAGATACTAAGTACTAACTCTGGTGGAACGTCTGGGTCCTGGACCTGTTCTGTGCCAAACATCTGTGTGGTCAAGGGAACTGAACACTTCCCATGCATGCAACTGTTCTGGCATCTTATGACAGGAACTAGTCCAGAAGTACTGCATTGTAACTTCCTCTTTTGCTTCTTCTAATTTTACCACAGACCTAAGAGATGATTGATGTAAGCCAAAAGTTTCCTACTTGGCTGTCATGCTCACATCCTCATGTGGTATGAGTATTTTCAATATGTGGTGAACATCTGCCATCTCTCCTGGGGCATTCTCTGGGGGTTGTTTTGTGCCTCACTCAAGAGAACCAAAGAAAAAGACCCAGTTTTTCCACTTGACATGTGACTAAAATGAGGCTCACTGACAGCAAGTAACCTGTCCAATCTCAAGTTGTTAAGTGTGGCACCAAAGCTTGGCCTCAGCTCTACAGTCTCCTTTCATTTAAAATAAAGTATCCGTATTTTGTATTTTTATGGTGATTTTTAACTTACAATGTATTTTCTCATCCATTTCTATTTCTTGGCATAATTCACTCTCTCTGTAGCCATCCATGCTAATATTATTCACTTATGTAGTATGCTTTTAAAAAGCTCAGAACTTTTTAGGTTTGAACATATACATTCAAACAGAGGTAGAAATACATGCTTGTGTATATTTTTAGATGGCATAAAAGCATAAAAAGAACTTATAACTCCTAGGTGTCCACAAATTCTTCTCTGGGAGCTCATCAATGGTAGATGTTAATTTCTAGTTTTTAACCAGATTTAAAACAATGTACAAATTGATTACATAATCTTAAAAAAAATTTTTTTTCTGATGATTAAAACTTCATCTTCCACTACATATTCATCTGCAACTAAAAGTCATTGACAATTCCTGCAACATTTCATTTTGGCTTGAATCTTAAAGAATATCAAATGGCATATGGCAACTTTGGGATGTTAATTTTGCAAGTCATGGGCTTCTGTTTGCTACAGTCTATGGAGATTTGGTCTGTATGTGGAAAGCAAAATTTCTAAGTTCATCAATAATCAATCTGAAAATACTTATCAACCTATAGCTACAACCAAGGCATTGAAATAAGCCGTGGTGACTATTGCATTTAACATTGCCACACTGGCAAGACAATAATTTGAGTATCATTATTCAGATATTCATTTATTTACTGAGAGCCTATTATATGACAGACACAGGTTAGGTGTTACCGCAGTTTTAGTCAGTATGCTCATGTTTTAAGCCCTGGGATAATAGAAGGCTTTACCAGTTCAAGGAATATATGCAAGAGTTCTGTATTATTTATCCTTAAATTATTTTTATTTGTTCACTTTTAAATAACACTTGGCTGAAACAAGTAGAATAGATGGCCTTAAAGTATGATTTGAAAGCCAAAGAAATGTAGAAATAGGTAACTAGAAGATCCAAGGTCAAATTTGGCTACAGTCTGATTTTTTCCTGCATCTACACTGTTTAATTTTTGTTTGAATGCCTTAGATGGAGCATATAATCCCCAATTGCACAGTTTCTCCAAATATGATATTTGCAAGTTTTGTTTCCTTCCTGGCCCAATAGATCTTTGATGTTTTAAAAACTTTTTGGGCAAACCCACTACAAAAATAAAATGCACCCTCATCACTTCCTGAGACTCTATATGTAACTTGAAGGGATTTCTCAATATTATAGACATAGCAATATTTCTATTCAGACTTACTTTACTTAGTATTTTATATTATTTTGAGGCAGACATAAAGACATTCAGTGAGACCAGGGAATTCCTGGGGAATGATCATTGTTAATAGATAAACTCTTCTAAAGAAAGTTGAAATAACATCAAAGTTGACATAATGTACAAGTCTCCTTAATACAAGGGTCAAAGGCCATCATTTTCCCAGTTTTTGTCAAAATGTCTAAGCTCTAAAAGATAAATATGTCATTTGAAGACAAAGTAATGACCACTCGTGTGTCTATGTGTTTGGAATATTGTTTCTTCTTTCTCTAACATGAACTTTATATTCTAATGTGAGAGTCAGTCATCGGCTAGGGCAGAGAGAATTGTTAAAGGTCTTTAAGAACTATTGGCAAGATATACCATGTGATCATACCAGGACATCACCCAAAGGAATCATTTCATTATGTTACATCATCTCGCGCTGGAGGGTATGGCCAAGACAGAGGTCTTCCTGGAGTAACCTCGCTGTGGCAGCTGGAATACTAAGTCGCATCAGAGACAAATGAGACAAGACAGCAAAGAGCCACTAAACTTGTCATTGAAAAACAGCCAGTTATGCTTGTATATTTTTGCTTTATTTATAAAAGTATGTGTATTTGATGAAAATTTCAAATAATAAGGAAACAACTAAAATGGAAAGTTAAATACTTCTCCCTGCATAGACATCCACTACCATTTCTCAGATATAACTGCTGCAAACTACTCTTTAGCTCTTCCTGGTGGATCTTTCCAAAAATATTTAACATTTACCAAAATTTTATAATTTTTAATTTACTGAGATAAAGATAGTCATGATATTATTCATTAATTTACTTTCTATTTTGCTTTATAATATATCTTAGCAATCTTTCCAAATCAGAGCAGGTTTAATTCATTATTTTTAATGTACACATAAAATAATTACTAATTTAAGGAATCATTTCTACATATCAGGCCCTTTTTTAACCGAAGCATAGTTGGTTATAATATTATATTGGTTTCAAATATCCAACATAGTGATTCATCAGTTATCTAAATTGTTAAGTGCTCACCCCAGTTGGAGTAGTTACTATTTATCAGCACAGAAAGATGTTACAGTATTATTGACTATATTCTCTGTGCTGTACTTTCATCCTCATAACTAATTTATGTGATAATTGAGATTTTGTACCTCTTTATCCACTTCACCTATTTCATCCACCCACCTTAACCCCTCCCCCACATCCTTTTAAAATACTTTACATGCATTAACTTAATCCTTGAAGCAGCCTTATGAAGTAGGTCATTATTATTATTCCAATTTACAAATGAGAAAAAAGTACCAAAGAGAGGTTGAGCAATGTGTTCAAAATTAATGTTTAAAGCCAGGGAGCCGAGCCGCTATACTGCCTCTCACTGGACTCCTCTATTAATCTGAGTAATGGACCATTAGGGTGGGCAGCGTGTGTCTGTGTGTGTGTGTGAGAGAGAGGGAGAGAGAGAGAGTTAGTTAAAAAGTAGAGAGACCGGGGACAGGAGGGAGTGAGAAGAAGCTTGTGTTTCCCATTACAGACAATATAGCAATGAGCTGTATGGTACATCTATTGAACTAATTTCTAGCATTGGAATTGTATCAAATAGCATATGCATTTTATACATACATATGTATAACAATTACATACACATCTTAATTATGTATGTATATATTCTATATTTGTTAAATAATAATAATATATATTTTATTTATATGTAATTTATCCCAAATATTGTGCCATTGTACCAATTAGCATTTCTGCTAGGAACTTTTGCTCCTATCACCAACATTTGGTTATACTTTTGAAATACTTTTAATCCGGTAAATAATAAAAGATACATATTTTCTAATTGATTTCTATTTTATGAGCAAAGCTGAGCATCTGTAGACTGTGAGCTACATCATAACACAAGTCAAACGATGCTCAACTACATTACTGCACATAGCCACGCTTAGCAAAGCCAAGGGAGCTCCTACAGCTTTCGATGTTATCCTACAGATATCTGATACTGTTTCTTTTGGGGATGCTAGGCAAATATTTTGTTAGAAAAACTCCTGACAAGAAAACATAAGGTATTCACTTATTGCATGATTTTCAATTAAATTTTTAGCCTAGGCCTCCTTGGCTACTAAGAACTGGTAATTATGTCCTGCCTGCTTCTCTGTCCTGTTTTGCTCCCAGAGTAGATGCAGGCTTCCCTACAATGTCAGGACATGACATATTGGACCTGAATTGAACGTTATTCCATTAGAATGAAGATCATTTCTCCAGATTCTTCAAATCAACCAAGGGCAAAGCAGATAAAAATAAAGGCCCTGCTCTTTGCAGGGGTAGACTGCTAACATGCCCTGGTCCAATCTAACATGCACCACAGAAACAACTGGCAGTTAGAGTGACTTACAATAGGAGCCTAAATCAAACTGATTCTGCCAAAGATGGGAGCAACCTAGATATGTCTGGCATGGGACAAGTGTTCTACACTTGGAGGTGGTTAGGAAGAAATCTGTGGAGTTTCAAACTGGAAGAACAGATTAAAACACCCCCACACATAACATTCCAGTAGGTTGCCTTTCCCCAAAGGATGGCGTAATCTGTGTAGAGGTAGCCTGAATTGTGATCCATTTCTTTGAAATTCCAGTGTTTGTATATTCTAATATGTATGCATCTGGCTAACAGCCCCTATCTACTAACAGGTTGCTCTCTGCTTGATAAATTTATGACTGCTTCCTCCTTATAGTAAATGGTTTCTTCTTACAAAGCAAAAATCTTATTTCAGCCTCTTACTATTTCATGAAATAATCACAAACAAATGATAGATCACAAGCATTTAACATAACTGAGAAATAATTTTAAGTTTCAAACTATTAAGCCTTCCAACCGTGCCTGGTGTAGGAAAGATTGACTAATAATCCTTGCTGTGATTCTGGTGAAATTATTGAATAATTCAAAGAAGAGATTATTTAAAGAAATACTGCTGAAAGGAAGAGGCTGGATAAGTGACTTGTTGATTCATTAGCCTGTAGTTTCTTCTTGCTGCATATGAAAATAGTGAAGCAACAATAATGTCGTTTTATAATCCTTGTAGGGGAGATTCTTTTTCAGATGTCACCTGAAGGCGTTAATAACCGGAGCACTTTGTCTTGTTATGTTAGATTGCCTTGTGATAATTTCATTGTTTAAGAAGCAAGTAACAGCTCAAGATTTTTTTATCAGAAGAATTTCATGAAAGTCTGTGGAATTTGTCCCTTCACCAACTCCACTAAGCCTTATTGTCCCATTTACTACTCCCATGTTCTCTACAAAGTTGCCATCCTTCTCCAAATAGTGATTACTCTCCTCACATAGGCGTTTTTGCCATTTTTAAAGGTCATTCATGTGTATGATCCTATGTGTTTGCCTAATTCCCCTTCAAAATAGGGACCTAAAGCTCCAATGTCCTGATACCCTTACTAGTTCAGGCATTTCCAGCAGTTTACTCCAGCTAGTCAAAATAAAGGTGATCTTCACTCTTCACATGACTCTCGGGAAACTGCTATTAGTCATAGAGAGTAAAAATGACATGTGTTATGAAAAGCCTTGCTATGGCAGGGATCCCTTTTTATGACAAGTCAAGTCATAGCAAAACCCTATTAAATGTTAAAGGAATTACTTTTCAAAAACACTAGTCCATACTTATGGCAGCACTCTGCTGAGTCCATTGAAAGCATTATTTTATCAGGCCTCTCAAAAACTGTATGAGAAAGATATTATTGTCAGTTCTACTTTCAAATAAGAAAACTGAGAGTCAAAAAAAATTTAAGTAGCACTCGACCAAAACCTGTTAGGTCTAATCTACAAATTCAGTGTAGTTGTAGGATACAAAATAAACATACAAAAATCTGTAGCATTTCCATACAAACTTTCTGAAGCAGAAATAAATTGATCCCATTTACAATAGCATCAAAAACAATAAAATACTCCACATCACTAATCATCAGAGAAATGCAGATTAAAACCACAATGAGATATCACCTCACACCAGTGAGGATGGCCAACATCCAAAACACAAACAACAACAAATGTTGGCGAGGATGTGGAGAAAAGGGCACCCTCCTACACTGCTGGTGGGACTGCAAATTAGTTCAACCATTGTGGAAAGCAGTATGGAGGTTCCTCAAAACACTCAAAATAGAAATACCATTTGACCCAGGAATTCCACTCCTAGGAATTTACCCTAAGAATGCAGCAGCCCAATTTGAAAAGGACAGATGCACCCCTATGTTTATTGCAGCACTATTTACAATAGCCAAGAAATGGAAGCAACCTAAGTGTCCATCAGTAGATGAATGGATAAAGAAGAGGTGGTACATATACACAATGGAATATTATTCAGCCATAAGAAGAAAACAAATCCTACCATTTGCAACAACATGGATGGAGCTAGAGGGTATTATCCTCAGTGAAATAAGCCAAGCCGAAAAAGACAAGTATCAAATGATTTCACTCATATGTGGAGTATAAGAACAAAGAAAAAATACTGAAGGAACAAAACAGCAGCAGACTCACAGAACCCAAGAACGGACTAATAGTTACCAAAGGGAAAGGGACTGGGGAAAATGAGCGGGAAGGGAGGGATAAGAGGGAAAAAGGGGCATTACGATTAGCAGATGTAATGTTGGGGGGGCACGGGGGGGGCAGTGTGGCTCAGAGAGGACAGATTCTGTGGCATCTCGCTGCGCTGATGGACGGTGACTGTAGTGGAGTTGGTTGGGGGGACCTGATGAAGGGGTAGTTTAATAACCATAATATTGCACATGTAATTTTAGATTAGTGATAATAAAATAAATTATATTAAAAAAAACAATAAAATACTTAAGATAAATTTAACCAAGGAGGCGAAAAACCTCTATTCCTAAAACCTCAAGACTCTGACAAGAGAAATTGAAGAAGACACAAACAAATGTAAAGATATTCTGTATTAAGGATCGTAAGAATGAACATTGTTAAATTGCCCATACTACCAAAGCCATCTACATATTCAATACAATCTCAAATTTTCATTGGAATTTTTCACAGAAATAGAAAAAACAATCCTAAAATTTGCATGGAACCACAAAAAACTTCAAATAGCCAAAGCACTCTTAAGAAAGAAGGACAGGCTGGAGGCATACCACTCTCTGATCTCTAGCTATACAATAAAGCTATAGTAATCAAAACAGTATGCTACTGGCATAAAAACAGAAAAATACACCAATGGAACAGAATCAAGAGCCCAGACTTAAACCCAAGCATGTACAGTTAACTAATATTTGATAAGGGAGCCAAGAATATGAGGTGGAGAAAAAAACAGGTCTCTTCAATAAATGGTGCTGCCAAAATTAGTCACATGTAAAAAAATGGAACTGGATCCTTATCTTACACCACTCACAAATATTAACTCAAAATGGATTAAAGGCTTAAATGTAAGGTCTGAAACCATGAAACCCCTAAAAGAAAACATAGGAATAACCCTCTTTGACATAGGTCCTAGTAATGGTTTTTTGGATATGACACCTAAAGAACAAACAACCAAATTAAAAATGAATAAGTGAGACTGTATCAAAAAATATACATGCAATGGAATATTATTCAGCCATAAAAATTTAGGAAATCCTGATATTTGCAACAAGGATAGACCTCAAAGGCATTATGCTAAGTGAAATAAATCACACACAGACAAATACTGCATGATCTCACTTATCCGTGAAATCTGAAAAAAACAAAATCAAACACACATACATACACAAAAAAACTCATAGAAAAAAGGGATTAGGTTAAAGGTTACCAGAGACAGAGGATGGGGTAAGGAGAATTGCAGGCAAGTAGTCAAAAGGTACAAATTTCCAGTCATGAGATAAATAATTTAGCGATGTAATATACAACGTGATATGATGACTATAGTTAATATTGCTATATCAAATATAGGAAAGTTGTTGAGAGTAAATCCTAATAGCTCTCCTCACAAGAAGAAGAATTTTTTTTTTCTTTTTTCTTTGCTTCCCTCTTTCCTTTTTATCATGTCTATATGAGATAAAGGATGTTACTGAACCTATTGTAGTAATCATTTCATAACATATATAAATCAGACCACGATGTGGTACACCTGAAACTTATGCAGTGAGGTAAGTCAGTTATTTCTCAACGAAACTGGAAAAAAAAATAGCATCTTCAGTTAAAGGTGACCCAAGAATTATGGCAATAAGGAAAATAAGATTGCATACTCACATTTGCAGTGTGAAGATCAACACACAGTGAATGAATTCTGAAAGAGAAGAACGTCTTATAAGGATTGAGAGTTGATCTTGGCAAGCAAGAGCTGACTACTTCTGACTGAAGAAGTCAACATTTCTGAAGGAAAAAAGAGATCATTCCATCAGGAGATTGGTCATAAAAGTTTAGTGGTAGAAACAAACAAATGTAATATCTATCCAGTCAACATTCTAGGGAAAGGGAAACTTAAACAATGAAATTTAAACATTTCAGTGTTGTTAACAAGACCACTCATGTTGTGGAGATGAATTAATTAAACTACATAAACCTGATAGCAGTTAAAATTCTAGTCTTCTGTTTCTTTCTCAGATTCCACATACCATTCTAATTCTGATTTGGTTTCCTATGAAGTCTTCACACAGAGATAAAATAATGAAGACTCACATACTTCAAACTGCATGACAATTGTTTTAAGCAGAAAATTAAGAAATTCACATTCTGATTTTATCTGTCAGTGTCATAAATTAAGTTAACGCAAGATTCCCTTGACCAACTTATCTGCTCTCTCAGTTTAGTTTATTGAGCTAGTATGCCTGATGGGCAAATGTTGAGCATTGAAAAACTCACAAAGGTAATAAACTAATAACTTCACAATAAAATTTCTACTAAAAACATGGAGAAAACTTTCTGAAATTATCTGCCCTTCCTCAATTTCTTTTAAATAACATTTGAGCACCTAATCTATTCCAGGCATTGTGCCAGATGCTCAACATGTATCGCTCATCTAAGCTACAAATTAACCCTGGTTGAAATGTGTTATAATATACATTTTATAAATGAAGAAGTTGAACATCAGACATACTAGGTAGGTTTATTTCCTATGGTTTAATGTGCCTCTGTGTGAGAGCACCTCAATGGTATACTTCAAATTAATTACATCTCAATCCTAAAATATTAGGATTATATTACAATCACTAAATTATATTTTAAGCACTAAAATATGTCCCAGAATTCTACTCCTTCAAATCACCGCATTCTCAAATTCAGAGTCTGGCACCAGTCCCTTTAAGTGTGATCTGCAAAAGAAATTTGGTTGACATCCTCCTTGCAATGATGCCTGAAGACTCCATGAGAACCTCAACAGTGTTTAGAGAATAGATAAGGAATCCCAGTGCCGGAATGACCCATGAAAGGACATCTAAACCAAACAAAAAATCCATGATAAACCCTAAGATTCTCCTGCACGGTAGTTGTCTTGGCATAAGAATGGTTAATGACTGAATAACAAAGGAAAACCAGAGGGAAAGAGCTCAGAGAAAAAAAAAATCATAACTTTGAGAAAATTATTCCTCAAGCAGTGCAGATACAAACGATTTCAATCCTGATCCTCTATGTTACCAAAATTTCAGTTGCCTATGGGAATGAGTGACTCAAATTCCCTCAAGGAGAGAAAGGGAGGCTGAATGATTCATTCACAAAACAATTGCCACAGTGACTGAGCAGTTCTGATGCAGTGTTTGGCCATCCTCAAATATCACTCA
Source organism: Smutsia gigantea (assembly GCA_032199065.1). Lineage (NCBI taxonomy): Eukaryota > Metazoa > Chordata > Mammalia > Pholidota > Manidae > Smutsia > Smutsia gigantea. The sequence continues at coordinate 228,583 of JAVSCE010016517.1, read as the reverse complement.
ATTCATCTGGAAAAAAAACAAAACTATCTTCAGTCACCAGCAATAACTAAGCAACAAATTGGATCTCATTGCTCAATACAAATCACACACCAGTAAATGTGGCCGTGGCTGTGCTAAAAGACCAAATAAAGAGATAATTTATCAAGGTCCTTTCCTTCTCTCAGTTATGTCTGACTTTAAAAAATATACAATGAAATATAAAAACAGAGAGGAAGGATGTAAGAAATGGTCAATTCCTACTCCTATAGTTATACTTGGAGCTTTTTCTTGAAGTCTAAAGAGCTCCATTTTAGGACTAAATATCTCTGTAATGATGTTAGCATTTACCATTGAATTTTGATAGTCTTCAGGTAAAACTGTTTCAGAAAAACCGAAAACCTGGACTGGATCACTAACGGAAGAACCAAGCGGCCCTCGGAGGTCTTGGAGGGTTGATGTTTTATTTTACACCAGCTGGCTCAGAGGAGAGTAAATCTCCAAAGGTCTGAGCCCCAAAGAAAGGCAAGGGGAGCAATTTACATTTTTTACTTCCATATCTGTAACATTCTTATGTGCACAGCAAACAGGCAGCAGGCAGGGTGAAAAAAGGAGCTTGGGGGAGTGAAAGAGGAGGGCTGGGGGTGCTCTACTGACCTTCCTGACAAAGAGTGAGGCGTGAGAAAAAAACGGTCTGCTGACCTTGATGGCTATGTTGAATATTTTCCTTATCAAAACAACTATAAAGTAGCAAATACATTTTCTTTATAGCATGGATATTGACCATAGCTGGTCATTGGTAGAGACTTACTGGTGAGAATTTATACATTTATTTATTCAACAGGTGGTTATTTAGTGCCTAGTCTGTATCAAGGGCTGTCACAGGCATTGGGAGCAGATCATAGAACAAGAGGGTCTCAGCCACCGAGATACCTAAGCCCAGAGAGCTATAGAAATGAGTACATGAACAAATAAAATGAAATGGTGACAGTTTCAGAGGTGTATACTTATCTTCAAACTCATGAAGATGTACACATTAAATATGTATAGTGTGTATGTTAATAACACCTCAACCAAAACAAAACAAAATGCAGAAATGAGTTCTACTTCTGTTATCTCACTGCTCATAAATCTGTGCAACCTTAAGAAAATTGCTAGCCTCTCTCACTTTAAGTTTACCTCTATATTTATGACAATTAGAAATAATGTTAAGTATAGTGGGTTGAATAGTGTCCCCCCAAAAGATATGTCAATGCCTTAATCTCCAGAACCTGTGAATGTACCTCACTCAGAAAAAGGGTTTCTGCAGATGTAATTAAGTTAAGGATCTTGAGATGGTCTCATTCTAGGTTATTAGGTGGCTCCTAAATTAAATAACATGTGTCCTTCTAAGACATAAAGCATAAAGATGGAGAGGGCAAGGCAATATGATCAGGGAGGCAGAGATCAGAGTTCTGGGACAACAGCAAAGAAGTTAGCAGCCAACAGAAGTTGGAAGAAGCAAGGAAAAGACTCTCTCTGACATCCTGGGGAGGGAGTGCACCTCTACTGGTACCTTGATTTCAGACTTTTAGCCTCCAGAAATGTGAGAGAATGAATTTCTATTATTTTAAGTCGCCAAGTTCATGTAACTGGTTAGGAAGCCTGGAAAATAAATACAATTAGTAAAGTGCTTAGGACATTACCGGATGCCTGGTAGGGATGATGAGGATCAAATATGAAGAGGATGGTGAAAATTTTCTTTTATAAATCAGCATATTCAAAGAATTCATTTAACATTCATAGTCCTATGTGAGACTTATTTTTAGATTATTTTGACAGACTTGTAAGATACATTTTTAAAACATTTACATTAATGTGCCTTCCAATTCTGTTGGCACATTATTTTTATCTATACATACACACTGGGATCTGGGATATTTTTATCTGTACATACACACTGCTTTATCTATTATGCACATTTCATTTTGCCCCTTTAGTAAAAAATAAGAGAAAGAGAAAGGGAAAATGGAGGAAAGGATTAAGAATTAGTCAGTAATTATAAATACATTAGAAAACTCATTTTGAATGTCAATAGCTTGCTTTGATGTTGGCAAGGACAAAGTATAATATTGGCATGTACAAGTCACTGAGTCAGAGAGTAGAAATTGGTTATTTCAGAGCCAAAAAGAGCTGATTATAAATATAATTAACATTGTTTTCCATGGGCTCATAGAAACTCTTCAAGGTTGGCATTCATTTAGTTCCCTGGGGGTGATAAGACAGGGGGATGACACACGATCAAGGCTACCAATCTCTCATGTTAGAATGGAGGAGCCGTTCTGTGTATGTCACCTACTCAAAATTTATGGACGTAAGATTTCAAAGCCTGACCGTAAACCTTGGCATTCAAACTTGAAAGCTTCAATAATTGCAAAATTTTGTGAGAGTAATTCTCTACCAGCAAGGGTACTGAAGCAAATTTCTTTTTTTTTTTTTAAGAATTATAAGGTTTTTGTGTGACATTAGTGTAGCTAGCAAGTGATGGAGACGTTGAAGAATGACAGTTATTTTGCTACAGAAATTGTTTAGTGAAGAAATTGCTTTCTTGGGATTAGGAAAAGGATTACCTATAAGCAAAAACCAGACAGGAATATCTACTTTGAAACACATATTAGGAATCCTAAATTTTATCAAAACCTTTTCCTAAATAATACATCTTCTATTTTGACAAAATAATCTCTAATACTAAAAAGGGCTTTAAACTTCAAGATTTCCACTATAATAGGAAGGAATATTAAAACACCCAGTAGATAACAACAGGGTTATGGTTATAAAGTGGCAGTTAAGTTTGCTATTGTGTTTCATTAACTAGTGGAAAAAAGGCTTGAAGGAGGGAGAATTATCAGAAATCAATTGGAATGAATGATTGAGAATGATGTTGGAAAAGAACTAACACTATGGAGAAAACAAAACAGATAATATAAAGCTTCCCCATAGAATAAAGTCAGGGAAAAGAAAGGGGTGATTCTAAATCTGTCATTTGAGAATACTCTCAGCTATCCCCGTGGACTTCTATGTTCCAAGGAAGAGGATGACCATGAGTAAACGATAAAGTTGATTCACCTCTCGGATATATCAGGGCACAACAAACATTACTTCGGGGTAACATAAGAAGTGACCTGTTTTCCCACTCTATGGTAGATCACTCTTATATCGGTGGTGGCTCCTGGGAATCTGTTGTAGATCCTGGTAGGCTTCTTGTACACATGGAAGGAGGCAAAAGTAGCAGTCACACCACTTGATAGAGGCTATAGTATTTGCCTAACAGAGTGATTCCCAGTAAATGTGGATGAACCATCCACCATTCTTCCATAACATTCTGGAATCCCACGGGAATGGTGGTGGTCAAAGGACGCAGAACTGCCTGGTGGGCACCATAGTGGACAGAGGACGTCCGTGGCCCTTGACAATCACACGAATGCGGATCAGATCTATATTCTTGAGGAAGTGTAAGATACTATCACATGACCACTTGGGCACTCTCCAAAACTTTCCATGATCTTTGCATGCTCTGAGGACTTACATAGAGATGCAACATCAAGAAATTTGAATAAGTAATACAAATATGGCCCCTTGTATACACATAGCTCTTGAGAATATTGGGTAGCTAATGTGTAAATAACTTCATATTTTGATGATAAAATTGTAATTGATTTCTTATTTTATGCAATACCATGACACCAATATTTTAAATATCTCCATAAGTAAAGTTTATTCATTGATTGATTTTCATGGATTTAATTGAAATTTGTGGTGGGAGCTGGGGACTCCAAATGTTCAATAATTTTTCTAAGATTATTCATTCATTTTTTTCAACATATCTTTATTTTTGACTGTGCATTATTCTAGGTTCTATGGATGGAACAATAAATAAAATTTTAATATAATATCAGGCTGTTATAAATGTTTTGACAAAAAATAAAGTAATGTGATAGAGAATGGTAGAGATGGTCAGAGTAATTCTCTCTAAGAATAAAACAATTACTTTTAAGTTATTAATTTTGTTTCCATTTATACTTCAGTATACTGAAGTAAGTTATACCAAATATCCATTCTGGATGAAAAAACAAAAATGTGGTTCTAACCCAAACTCTAGCATGAGGTACACATGACTTCAGATATGGAGAGACATGACTTGTATGTTAAAACATTGTGGACAGAGGAGATAAACAGCGGTTCCAAATATAAACCTTAAGTCCAATCAGCTAACGAATATAACTTGGATTCAATGTCTGAATTTTATTACTAATGTCAATACCTGAAATGAATAAATGAGCATAAAAGTATAAGCTACATCAATGGAAAGGTCATACTGAAGTCTGTTATTAATTCAACAAAGTCCCCAAAATTCTTAATGGAGATGGTTCATTTTTCAAAGAGTAGAGGAGGCTACAAATACATTAAAATGAAAGATAGGAGTAGAGGGGAATAAGTATTTCTCTGCTATATACCTCTTCACTTTCAGTTACCTACTATTACCGAGTGTCATATTTGTCACTATTAGTGATAAGTCACATTTGCCTCTCAAGACTATAAGCATTGATTAGTAATTGAGTTGCTTTTCATGAGAAAAGTGACTGTATTGTACTTCATGGTGACTGACAGCAAGGACTAAATACAGAAATAGCTGAAAGAGCAATAATTATGGCTTAAAACAGATTAGTTACAAAGTAGAAGACTTTTACAGTTCTGAATTAATTATTATAATTACAGAAAATTATTGTAAATCCAACTATTTGTTTCTATGAAGTGTTTCAGATGGTTAATAATTATCTTAACCAATGTTGGATCATGCTTCTAGTATTAGATAAGAATAGAAGGATTAAAAATTTCATATGCTTCATAATCACATCTTTATTAAAATTACATAAGAAAAGTGGCTGGAGGAAATACATTAAAATATTTTCAGTGCACAGACTTTTGCTTCTGGCTATGATGCATCCAATGGTACTGGACCAGTCTTCCTGCCATTATCAACTATAAAATTGTATAAACTATATGAAATAACTGTTTTCAGACAATGGACAGCCTGCAACACAAGAGTGCCATCTCTTAGAGAAGGGAAATTCTCAAGGTAAGCCCCAGGGTGGCCCTGGCCTGAGAAAAATTGCGTAACTCTAGTGCAGCATCCGTGACTGCAGTACCGCAGTTCAAGCAGAGCCCTCGCAGGGGGCAGAGTGTAGAGTTCCGGGCAGAGCCGAGCGACTAGTTTCAGCTAGGCAGAGCTCTCTACCAGAAAAAACAGTGCAGACACAGACTCCACCTTAGGGTCCAATTCATTTGCTAGAGCGACTCACAGAAATCAGGAAAAGGGTTTCCTTAATAGATTACTAGTTTATTATGAAAGGATATAACTCAAGAGCCGCCAAATAGACCCATGCCTGGGGCAAGGTGTTGTGGGAAGCTGTGCACAGCTTCCATGCCCTCTCTGGGGTGCTGTTCTCTCAGCACCTCCACATACTCACCAGGGTACTGCTGGCCGGTCTAAGAACTAAATTGACCTGAGACATGAATAGCAGGAAATCAAATTTTATGTCATATGTATGAGTGCCCCACATAGTTGAGAAGTTCGAAGACAGAAAAGTAAAATGACGTGTCTGTGCCATCCTGAGAGCTAAGGACTTGGGACAGGGGCCCCGGGGCTTCAAACAGGAGGAGGACGACTCGCAGGGCAATCAGCAGAGCTTGTGTTTGATAAACAGATGTTTGCCCTGCCACAGTGATGTGATGGCTCACTCAGATAAAATTTATCTTTGGTAAAAACTTCCATTCTGGGAAAGACTCCAGTTTAAATCCCACTAGGTAGTTAAGGGAAGCGCAAATTTCTCTTCAAATGGAGGGTCTCGATATTCTTCAGCTCAGAACAGTCCACATGCCAAAACGCACCCTTTGGGGAGATGTGTTCTGAACTCCTTCACTACTTCACTCTATACACAAAAGTTAATTCAATGGTAACTCAAGACTAGTATATATAGGTAGAAATATTTTTGATATAAACTTGACATTTCAGAATAGTAAGGGAAGTTAGTCAATGAACAGTGCTGGGAGAACTTCATATCATTAAAAATGAAAATGTAGATCTTATACTGTATACCACACTGAATCTCTTCATGAATTAGATATGTGACCATTTTAAAAATCAGGAAAAGCTATGGTAGTGGGTTTTTGAAATTTGGATGAGGGGAAAACTTTAACAACATGGTAGAAGTTATAAAACATTTTAACTGCATAAAAATTAAAAACTATAGTAAAGGAAATGAAGGGGAGAAGCATGTACCATGCCAAAACATGCGTCTTCCACAGAAGGATTATTTTAGGCTGATTATTTTTAAGAAAGAGTAGATATAGGAAAAGTTCTGAAAACTGAGTACAAGTTACCTCCTATTGTAGGAGACATTCACAGGTATAAGAGAAATCTCCATTTGTAAGGGTGTCTTCCTCTCTGTATCTCCTTTCTCTGAAAGAAGATGACTGTCAATCTCTAGAAGCTCTCCTCAGTGGTGAAGGCAAGGACTTAACAATCTGACCCTTGATTACTATGCTTTTCCCAGTAACTTCCAGTAACTGCTCCCACCCCAAACATCTTTTGTCTTTAGCTAGAGATATTATTTAAGGTGGTGGCTTGGGCCATTTTGAAGAATTACTCAGTTTTGCTGGATTATCGCCCACATACCCAGGAGGTATATGTGTTATTAAATTTCTGTTTGTTTGTCTCTTATTAACTTGTCTTTTATTATAAGAGCATCTTAGCCAAGAACCTAGAAGGGTAAAGGGAAAATTATTTTTCCTCCCCTTAAGAAGAACAAGTATAATTAATACATATGGCAAACTAGAAAGATACAATATTTGTAGAAGATAAAAGGTAGAAAGTATATATATATATATATATGTATGTCATATACACACATATATATATCATACTGTATTGTATATTTCTCTCTCTTGAGAGAGATATATACTGTCAACCAAAAAAAAAAGGCAGTGCTGCCAAAGAATTAGCTGTGTTTGGAGTCTTAGGGATTGTAATCCAGGGGTACACAGATTTAGGGGGCAACCCAAATTGTCCTCTGAATTGCTGGCAAAATTTAGGGTTTTGAAAGGGAAAGAGCAGGAAGTTTTTTCATTTACAAAGATTGTTTTGAGTGTTTCGTGATTGGAGCCAGCAGAGAAGTTTGTACACAATTCAGTTTCTGATTGCTATGGCTGAAGCCAGGTAACAGGCCAGGTTAGTCCACAATGGTGGTTTCAGGGGTGCAGTTTGGCAGCAAGCTATAAAAGGCATTCCTCTGAGAAATGAAACTGCCGTCATGTACAGACTCCACTTACTTAATGACTTTCTGGCTCCATTTTGGTTGTTTCCCTTAGCCATGCTGAATCCATTTTTATTTTCATTTATCACATTTCATATTATCTTAAAGTCAATAAGAGGAGGAAAAAAAAAGATCAAAATGACAAATGGAGAAAGAATTTGAACAGGCAATCCAAAGAAGCATACAAATAAATAATGAGCATAAAGATTTATGTTTAAGGTCATTAACTTTTAAAGAAAGCAGTTAATGATTGGTATTTGCTGGTGTTCTTGCTATTTTGGGTTAGCAGACTGACAAAATATGGACTATGAAAAGACTGACGATATTTAATATTGACACAAGTATAGGAAAATGAACACTTTCTTACCTGACTTTGTCAAGCTAAATAAAAAGATAAACTGAGACAAGCTTAAATGATCAGAAATGGAGTTTTTTCAGGAATTGCAGGGGAACTGCAATTTGGGAAGTGGAAACAGTAGCAAACTACAGGCAAGTGAGTACCTTGAAGGTTTGGTGCAGGCTGTATTTCTGGGTAAGGAATGCAAAGAGGGGGAAGTCCAGCCAGAGTCCATGCAGTATGTTCATTGGTTTAAGGATGGGGAGAGATTCTTGGTGGATGTTCACCGGTCAGGAGATAAGTTCTGTTTTCTGTAAGCCTGGCATTTACGGGAAATCAGTCTCTCAGTTCTTAAGTTCCATTTTTCTGTGGGCACCTGCCTGAGATTCTTCATTTCATATCCTCCAGTTCCATTTTAGATTGAAATCCTTTCACAAGATTGTATTATTTAACATTAATATTTATTATGCTGTTTCCAGAAGACAGTTTTGTCTAAGGTTTAAAAGCCTTAAATAGCTTAGAACTTTTGGCTAATGTTCTCCAATTCTAGATAATAAATTGTACGTATGAGTAAACAGGTCCATCATGGCAATGTTTAGAACAAAGGAAAAAAAATAGCCTTTATAAGAAGATATAATAGGATATAGATATATCCATACATGAAAGTACAATGATCCATTAAAAATCTTGGAAATTTATCTGATATATGCAAGCCAAAAAGTTTATTGTTACAAATCAATATATGCACCATTATTTTATTTAGTTTGCTGATTTTAGTATTTCTTTATAAATTCTGTGAATATAAGTTAATATAAATATGAGTATGTTAAGTTTTTAGGGAGAGAAAAGTCAGTTCAAATCCACTTGACAAGAATTTGTTATTAGAGATAAGGGTTTCATTTTTATTTTGTGGAATTATGTGGTTTCTTATTATCCTATCTTAGTTTTCTTTGTCTTCTAACTTTACAACAATGCATGGATTAAAGTACTCCCTTTTGTAATTAGAAAACATAAATATAGCTTATTAAAAAGTAAAACCATTTCACATCTTACCTCTTATTTTCACCAAAAGAGTAAACAGTTTATCTAGGACTGTCTGTGTCTGCAGGGTTGCAAGCTTCTATGAACTCTTAGCTGTGTCTACATTTTCCATGATCCTTGCCCGGAGTGCTTGCAACTGAAGGTAAAGATAAGTAAATTGCTCACATTCCTTCACCTCAGGCTTTTCACAGATTTATGAAATAAATGGAACATAATGTATCCATTCTGGCTGTTTTGACCACTTTGAAGGTAGACAGTGATCCTCACAGCCAAATTAATCACACAAGCCTCCACTCTGATACATTTGATGGGTAAAATGGATGAAGCCACTTCCAGCTGTCTGTTCAATCCAAATGAAAGAGCATGGATTTTGAGACCATTAGCTCAAAACTTTTGTTTAATTGGAACTTTTGAGAATAGGTATCATGGTTCTTTTAATTAGGAAATCTGGAGGAAAGAAAATGTAATCTTATATATGGCAAACACTATACTAGTTATTCCGTGTAATTAAAAAATATATATTTGCTATAACCTTGTTAGACAGGTAGCCTTTTCTTGATTGTATAAATAGGAAATGTAATCAGAGATTATTTGACGAATCTAAGTCATCCATCGAGGAAGTGACAAAAGTAAAATTCATGTATAGTTGTTTCTTATTTTTTATTTTTTTAAATTCAAACACCATGATCATTTTATGCTGGGGGAGGACTAGGAAAGTGACTGGCATGATTACAATTGTCTCCTTATTTTTCTTCAAATGAGTGAAAAGTCTGTCTGCTGAGCAACAAATGAAGAGAACCCTGCATCTCCTATTTTCTCTCCATACGTTTCCCTTTCCATAAAGCAAGGGGTTCAGTTTTTCTTGGAACCTACCTGAAGGTCCTGTTCTGTGAGAACTCAGTTAACTAGGGCAGAAACATCTAAAAAGGAACTTGTTTTCAGAACATAGAAGAAAACACAGAACACCTTTATTAAAAAAGAAAAAAACATTTCTAGAAGATCCAGGAAACTGTCTAAATGAGATTCTAAACCCTTTTAAGAGGATAAAGAGAATAAGAAACTTCCCCCTAACTAGTAATAGTCAACCTTCTGTCTTTAGATTCAGCAAAGGAATTGTAGCCTAGGAAGAGTATATAAATCAAAGTGAGAATATGACTCAAATTGAGAGTCCACTACCTACTGATTATACAGTCTGTATATTTTATGAAACTCTTAATCTTTAGTTCCAACATCTACAAAACAAAAATAATAATATCTACTTGAAAGATATATAGCAAGAGGTAAACAGAGTCACCTTCACTCAGTGTTAGATGCTAGATGTTTTCCCATACCAATCACAAAAGATTATTAACTTTTAGGTCCTGTGAAAATGGTGGTTGCTTTGCTGCCAGAGACTAAATAAAGTTTTAAACAGCCAGAGAAGTAGTTTAAATTTCTAACAGCAAGAGGACTCATGTGTATGTTGAATAGCCTGGTTCTCTCAGTTGGAATAGACTGCATTATGTCATAGTAACAAACCACTCCCTTCCCCCAAATGTTAGTGACCTTTAATAACAAAGGTGTATTTATTGCACATATTTTATATGTCCCAGTTTGACTAGGGCATCTGCTCTGAATCTTCCTGCGGGCTATGGGAGCAGCCAATCTTTCCAATGTTGCTCGTGGCCATAGTAATGGAAAAGGGACAGTATGGAAGATCATCCACTGCCTTTTAAAATACTCCAATTCTATGGATACACGTCTCTTTTTGCTTACACATCCTTGGCTAAAGCAAGTCATGCAGCCGCATTCAACCTCGCCAGGCATGGAAATTCAGTTCTACCCTAAGAAAGCTAGGAGCTGAGGAATAGGATTAATGATTGCAATACTGGCTGTTCTGTTGATCTTAGAGTAAAGAGCATATACCTAAACTTTTCTTAAAATTTAAGAAGACCCATGCCTCCCATAAATGATCAGTTGTTGGGTTATTTACCACTGAGTTTATTCTTAATAATATATACAGTAAAAGCATTCAAAATGTGTGCTTCAGGGACATGCCATGCTGGCTTATAACCCATACTAGCTAGCTACACCAAAGCTTTAGATAGACCCAGTGGTTTGGCAAGAAATAACACAGAGGAATGTAATTAGCACAGCAAAAAATACCTTTTGCTACTTGAGAGCTGATAGGTCACCCTCATTGCTCAGGAAGTTCCATCCATACAGACGGACAGACAGCTGAAAATAGAAAAATAAAGACATCACATTGACTGTTCTGGGCTCTTCTCACCTGGTAGAAACAGCAGAGAAATTCCCTATTTGGAGACCTTCAATTCTGAAAGATATATCTATTACAGCCAGAGGCCACAGAGAGCTGTACCCATGTGTATATGTGCCCTTAATTTTGCATATGCCATTTTTTGCTTGCGGACTGCAGGAAGAGGGATCCCCAAGTAAAGTAAGCTCAAAGTGTGATGTCATTCCCACCAATCCTGTATCTGCACTGGCTTTTGTGGTCTGGCTGAACTCAAATATTTCCTCTTGAAACTATCCCAAGATAGTCTCTAGATTTTGCTCAAAATGAATTTTCTTGCATTTTCTATTACTCTTCTGATTTTTCATTCACTTATACACAACTGTTTCAGTTCTTGTTTTGGCTTTATTGAGGTATAATCAAAAAATAAACCTCTAAGTTATTTAAAATGCACATCATGGTGATTTGATATGTGTGTACATTGTGAAAAGCTTCCCCCATCTAGTTAATTAACGCATCCATCACCTCACATGTACATATTTTTTTCCTTTATTTCTTTGGTGAGAACCTCTCATTTCTAATCTCAGTACATTTATGTACAATATAGTGTTATCAACTGTAGTAACCATGTTTTGCATTAGATCCTCAAACTTTATCTTATAGTTGTTGAATGTTCGTATCCTTTTAGTAATTTTCCCCTATTTCCTCCCCCCAGTAATTACTTTTCTACTCTTTGTTTCTGTGAGTTTGTTTTTTAGATTCCACATATAAGTGATGCAGAATGTGTCTCTATCTGACTTACTTCACTTAGCCTTAATGTCTTCAAGGTTCATCCATGTTGTTAGAAATGGTAAGAGTTCCTTCTTTCTTATGGCTGAAGAATATTCTGTTGTATATACACCACATCTTTAACCATTTATCTGTGGATAGACACAAGTTGGTTTCTTTTGTGTATACTGTATTTTGTGTGTATTATACTTTGTGACTTATAAGTTTCTGTATCTCGGCTATGGTGAATTATAGGCAACTATTTCTTTACTTAAAAGTCTCTCTAGCAGAATAAATCTCGTTGTTATTTAACCCAGATGTGTAGGGTCTTCCTTCATTTGCAAACTTCATTGAGCTCAAATATGCCTTGAAGCTTCGTCTTGTCCACCAAAAATAATAATAATAATCAACTACAAAATGTTTTGAGTAGTATAAGTTTTACTAAAGATTCTATGGAAGGTGAGGAAAAGGCATTGCTTGCCACAAGCAATGAAAACAAAATCCCCATTAGATGTATGTGTTCATTCCCCAGTGTTCTTCCTCATTTTGCAAGAAACTTTCTTTCTTATTTCTCTCCCTCACTATTTATATTGGTTTTCTATGCAACCATACAAAATACCATTTACTGGAGGGCTTAAATAAGAGGAATTTATTTTCTTAACCATTCTGGGGGCTAGAAATCCAAGATCAAGTGTCAGCAGGTTTGGTTTCTCCTGAGGCCTCTTTCCTTGGCTTGCAGACAGCCATCCTCTCACCACATCTTCACACGGCCTTTCCTCTGTTGTGTGTGCATTCCTGGTGTCTCTACTTATAAGGCCTCTAGTCGTACTGGATAAGTCCCAGCCCTTCGGGCCTCATTTTAACTTAATTCCCTCTTTGAGGCCCTATCTCTACATAGATTAGAGCCTACCTACATGACCTCATTTCAGTTTAAGTACCTCCTTAGAGAGTTTATAGTTATCTTCTTAGGCCCTGGGAATTGGGATTTTAACATATGAATTCTGCAGGGACACAGTTCAGCTCATAACTCCATTTTTCTGATCCCTTCTCTGTTAAAAAAAAAACAGCTTTGGATTTCTGTCTTTATACCCCTCTCAGCAAAACAAAACACATCTTAATTAAGATAAGTTATAAGAATCCATGCATAGTTACTACAATAAACTCTTTTTTAAAAAACTAGCAGAGACCATATGTAGTTTCCCAAGAATGCCCTTGGTATGATGCCAGCCCCAAGTCTAAGAGATTTATCAAAGATACTCATCCATGTTCCTAAGGAGGATGCTATTGCTAAGATTTCTCCTTATAGTTTTGGCCTTCTCTGAAAAAGTATTATTTGCATTCTAGAAAGTCTACTACAAGTTTTCTCTGTAAGGTATAGATACAGAAAATATAAATACATTTTGAAATGGGCCTTTTTCAAATTATGAGCTGAAATTCCCCTGTTGCTGATATCTTTCTCCCTTTCCTTCAACCAATATTGAAGAAGCCCCAAGTGGTCTTCATTCTACCATTTTATTGGCTATAAAATTCATCACCTTTTAAATATTCTTACTAGGTGCCATTACAATTCACCTGTACTGTTAAAATCACTTCCTACGTAATGATCTCCAACTTCCAATCTTTTAACCTGCCAAATCATACTTTACATTGCTATTAGAATTTATTTCCTTAAATAAAAATTAAATACTGTCACCCTTCTGTTCAAAAATCTGCTCTCCATATAGTTAAAAAATAAACCAATAAACCAATCAAACTACTTTGGCATAGCATTCAGACTCCTCCAGATCTGACAATTTAATTTTCAGTTAATTCTTCATTTACTTTAATGTCATCCCATCATTCAAATTTGATTCTGGTATTACTAACCTATTCCTTCTTTCCCTTAGATTAATTCACTAAACCACTGGTTCTCAAAGTGTCAGACAATGACTAGTGGACATGTCCAAGACAGTTTCTGCTAGAGTTTCAAGGTTAAAATTATGTTCATAATAGTATTAATGTATTACCTGCCTTTTTCAAACTCTTTCTCACATGAGTGTAGAGTTTTCCAGAGACTGTGTTGGTATATAATGGTTGTGTTATTGTATTTTTAACGTGAATTATTAAATACACATATTTTTAATTTTAGCAGTTTTGATTCATAATATGACAACATAAATATGTATAATGCACATATTTTTTAAAAAGGGTGATAGATAACTTTTCTAAGTGTAAAGGGTTTCTAAGAGCTAAAACTCTGAGGACAGCTAGTGGAAGCTATTCCCTCTTATTGAAATGTACTTTCTTCTTTTTTCTTCTTTCTGGAGTTCTATATATCCTTTAGGGATACTATCAAATATTACGTCTATAAGAACCTCCTTCGATCCCCCTCCAACACTTTGAAAACTTGTTCCTATCATCTACCATCTTTTTACTTTATCGTTCAATTCTAGTGTATGCAGAGCATAGTGATTTCAGAAATGTTAACCCTTATCCATGGGAAACAACTTTATTCACTAAAGTAGAGTGTATGTACTATTGCTTTTGCCTTCAGTATTTCAGATCCCTTCATTTGGAAATTTAACTTATGTAACATCTTTGACACCTACTCCTGTCAGTGAGGTTGTTCCATAAATTTGTAATCCAATTCTTTGGTCATAGTTGCATTACATCCTGAGATCCTTCTGCCTTATAAATAATTTAAGTTGTGTACATTAAAGTGCAACCTTTGTGTCATAAACTTTTATGGATTTTGAGAAATGCATAGCATAAAATACCCACTGCTATGGTATTGTACCAAATAGTTTCACTATCCTAAAAAATCTCTTGTTGTTTCCAGTATTCAACACACATGCACGCATGTGTGCATACACATACCTCAAACTCCTGGAAACTCCTGACCTGTTTATCATCTTTATAGTTTTGCTTTTTCAGAATGTAATATAAATGGATCAGCATGTAGCCTTTCAAGCTGGCTGATTTCAGCTACAATATGCATTTAAGATGTGTCGCTAGTATGGTTTTTGTAGTTCATTATTTTTTATTGATGAATAGTATTCCATCGTGTGGCCATGCTGCAGTTTACTCATTCACCTTCTGAAGAAGATCTTGGGTGCTTCCATTTCTTGGCAATTATTAATTAAACAAATATAAATCTCACCATGCAAGTTCTTTTGTGGACACACATTTTAAAATTAGTTGGGTGAACACCTAGGAGCACAATTGCTGGATGATATGGTAAAATGATGTTTAGTTTAATAAGAAACTGCCAAACGCTTCGAAGTGGCTTACCATTCACATTCCCATAGCAATGAATGCTGCTGCTCCACACCCTTGCTAGCAACTAATTTTGTCATTTTTTTCCATTTCATCCTTTTTCATAGGTGTGTAGTGGTATGTCCATTCATTTTTTTTTTTTGTATTTTAGAAGTTTTATTAGGAAAGATTTCAAACATACAGAAAAGTAGAGAAAAAGGTATGAACACCCATACACCCATTACCTGGGTTTATAATTATTTAGCAATTTGCCAAATCATTTTTATCAATGATTTTGCAAAAGTATTTTTTAAACAAATCACATTTTGATTTTTTTAAGTTTATTTTGGTATCATTAATCTACAATTAAATGAGTAATATTATGGTGATTACACTACCCCCATCATCGGGTCCCCCCACCAACCTCATTACAATCACGGTCCATCAGCATAGTGAGATGCTATAGAGTCATTACTTGTCTTCTCTGGGTTGTACAGCCCTCCCCGTGCCCCCCTAACATTACATCTGCTAATCGTAATGCCCCTTTTTCCCCCTTGTCCCTCCCTTCCCACCCGTCCTCCCCAGTCCCTTTCCCTTTGGTAACTATTAGTCCGTTCTTGGGTTCTGTGAGTCTGCTGCTATTTTGTTCCGTCAGTTTTTTTCTCAGTTCTTATACTCCACATGAGTGAAATCATTTGATACTTGTCTTTTTCGGCTTGGCTTATTTCACTGAGCATAATACCCTCTAGCCCCATCCATGTTGTTGCAAATGGTAGGATTTGTTTTCTTCTTATGGCTGTATAATATTCCATTGGGTATATGTACCACCTCTTCTTTATCCATTCATCTACTGATGGACACTTAGGCTGCTTCCATTTCTTGGCTATTGTAAATAGTGCTGCGATAAACATAGGGGTGCATCTGTGTTTTTCAAACTGGGCTGCTGAATTCTTAGGGTAAATTCCTAGGAGTGGAATTCCTGGGTCAAATGGTATTTCTCTTTTGAGTGTTTTGAGGAACCTCCATACAGCTTTCCACAATGGTTGAACTAATTTGCATTCCCACCAGCAGTGTAGGAGGGTTCCCTTTTCTCCACATCCTCGCCAACATTTGTTGTTGTTTGTGTTTTGGATGTTGGCCATCCTCACTGGTGTGAGGTGATATCTCATTGTGGTTTTAATCTGCATTTCTCTGATGATTAGTGATGTGGAGTATCTTTTCATGTGCCTGTTGGCCATCTGAATTTCTTCTTTGGAGAGGTGTCTATTCATGTCCTCTGCCCATTTCTTAATTGGATTATTTGCTTTTTGTTTGTTGAGGTGCGTGAGTTCTTTATATATTTTGGATGTCAACCCCTTATTGGATACATCATTTATGAATATATTCTCCCATACTGTAGGAAGTCTTTTTGTTCTACTGATGGTGTCCTTTGCTGTACAGAAGCTTTTCAGCTTCATATAGTCCCACTTGTTCATTTTTGCTTTTGTTTCCCTGTCCATTCATTTCTAATACATGTCACTTTGTGTTTATATGAGTCATAGTTTTAACTTGACTTTAAACTATTATTTGACAATTTTACTTCTAGTCTCTCTTCAGTCTGTAAACACAAATTTTATTAATAATATGGGAAATAGTCATAATATGCAATTTTATGATCTGGGAAGAATGTGGGTATATATCTATTTGTATCTGTGTTGATATAAAGCTGTTAGTTATATTCAGTTCACTCAAATAGTAGGTATGTAGATTTAATTACAGAAAGCAAGGTGATTTGACTTTCCTTTATTTTTCTCCGACATCCACCAATTAGAAGAGGTAATAGAGATTAATTTCACTAAACCATTGGATTAATTTATTTGCTTCTAAAGTCTTAGAAGAGTACATGTTCTATGAAATTATTGAAATTAATGTGCAAAGTTGCAACTGAATCTGAGATTACTTGACAGCCATAGAATAAGGAGACTGTGTTCTATGTGATTTGTACTAAGTTCACTTATTTTCATTTCCCTTTCATTTCAGTTGCTATTTAGGATGTATATAGCTTGGTAATACACTGTTAAGGACTTGTAGATTAACCTGAAATTCCTACAGTTTAATTTAGGTACAAAACATTGAGATATTATAGGCTTATAAGAAATTTTTTCAGACTGATAATTATAGAATTAGGATCAGTAGCATTTCAAATGGAGGGTGAATGAGGAAAAGAGGATAAGCCAGTATAAGATTTGGGGGAAGCTCTCACTCCTTTGATTAATGTTTCACCACCCTATATGAGCTCCAGCACTAGGATATCAAATAGTAATTCCACAGTTCTTTTCACCAAAAGTGTCTGGAATTTATTTAAAGAAGGAAACACACCTACAAGTTGCATTTGTTATAAAAATATTTTTTTCAAAGTTACCTAATTCTTTAGGAGCTGGCCCAGTGTTATGTTAGGAAAGAAATGACAGAATGATTATACTAGAGACTACTTGGTATAAGGCCAATTGGGCCAGTATGTCCCAGTACTACCAGCAAAGGCTAGCTCCATTTTTCTTACTATGGAATCAGACCCCTCAATGCCTGGTAGGTCTCAACATCCTTTTCATCTTGTTCCCTGAGCTGAATGCATGCATATATAGACAATATCCTGAATTATTGTGTAAGCTGTTGAGTATCTATTGGATTTTAAACATCTTAATAACTAAAAGATAGTAACACCTCTTGATGTATACATTGTATGTCACATCTCTGGGAAGCAGAAGAGAGAAGAAATAGTGCAATCTGTAATGTTTAGTCTTTGTTCTCACAGAGACAAGAGTTTAAATCATGCTCTGCTGCTTAGGTTCTTGAGAAAATTACATAACTTCTGAGAACTTCATTTTGTCCACCTGTAAAATGGAGATAGTAATATTTATCTAATTGAGTTTTTGTGAAAATCAAATGAAAGGACTAGCATTTTATTACCACGTAAAAATTAGCCTCCCTTCTTCCTCAAAATGGTAATTAGTAATCAGTTCTTTGATGCTTCATTGTCAGTCAACTAATGACCTCCTTTCTCTTCCAAAAAAAAAAACTTAAGAGTCAGAAAATCATCTGAATAAGATAGTTATAAGTATATAAGTACAAGAAATAGTATAAGAAATGCTGCCCCCCCTGTCCGCCTCTGCCAATAAAAGAAGAAACAGACCCAGATTGTTTCATAAGGGAATTCTGTCACATTTTAAAAAGCAAACCAGTCCAATGGTGTTATCTCTTCCATAGTAGCCAGTTTGGAACACAGTCCTGAGCATAAAAAGGAAGGCAATTTAAAAGTCTCTTTCAAGTTAGCATTACATTGCTACCAAAATGTGACAAAGATGGTGCACAAAAAGTATGGATTTCTCTTGTGATATATATTGATGAAAAAAATCAGAAGTATTAGCAAATTCAATTCAGTACTCCATTAAAGAAAAACTAGTACATTAGAACCAAGTTTCTTTTATAAAAGAAATGCAATTACTATGTCAACATTATGAAATATATTGACATAATGTATTATACAAATCAGCGTATTGAAATAAATTGTATGATCATGTGCTTTCAGGCTGAAAAGGCATGTTAAAAATTCCACACCCATTTTTTTAAAAGTCTCAATAAGATAGAGATTAATTGATCCTTCCTTAATATGATAAACTATGTATATCTCAAAAGAGGAACCACTGTCATGCTCAACAGGGACACAATGAAGTTAAGAATAAGGTAGAAATGCCCACCATCCATACTATTTAACACTATATTATGGTATTAACCAGTAACATTTGATAGAAGAAATAATTGGAAGGAAGAAGGCAAAGTGATCTCTATTTGCAGAACAGATAATTGTATACATAAAAAACCCAAGAGAACCAATTCAAATAATATAAATGATAAGGTAATTCAATAAGGTTGTATGGTAAAAAAATAAGGTACTACAAAGAAGTCGGCTGCTTTTTAATGTAGAAACAAAAAAAGTTAAATAATAGAAGTTAAGAAAAAATTGTTATTGATAAATACAAAATACTTGGGAATAAATTAATATGAAAATGTAAATGGGAGAAACTTGGGAACAGTTATTTTAAAACTTTGATGCTATGCTGATAAAATAACACTTGGTATCTTAAGAATTCTAAAGTTCATACATAAAACAAACCAGAAATATTAGCAAAGTGACCTCCGTGCAGAGGGAGGAAGACTATTGAGGAAAAACTGTTCTTAAACTAGTATATAACAATGCTTTAATCACTAAAATGTAATATTGGTGTTTGGACAGATCAATAGGTCAGTATACGAAGCCTTTTGAATAACTGAGTTGTGGGACAGTCGGGTACAAAAGACAAATCTGGGTCCATGCTTCAGAGTATACATCAGTATGAAATCTAAAGTGAACAGGTATTTAAATGTGAAAATAAACCACACATGTTGTATAGGAATACATGGGAGGATTTCTATATAATTTTAGAGTTAGGACGCCTTTTCTAACTTACCCAAAAGGAAAACTTTGGTAAATTGTCTTACCCAAAGAGTAAAAAGTTTTGCAAGGTAAAAAAATATATATATATATAAATTATAAAATAAATACATATATATTGATTGGCAAACTTAAAAGACAATGGGCAAGCTGGAAAAATATTTGCAACTCATACCACAAGAAGAAAATTTCTCCTAGAAGTTGAGAAGGATATCAATAACCCAAAAAGAAAAATGAGCAAGGGATAATGCGCTCAGAGAAGATACAAATATCCTTTGAAAGATGCTGTCATTTATGATAAAAGAAATGCAAATTAAATCTGAATTGCAATACCAGATTTCATTTATCAGATCAACAAAAATTCCAAAAGCTTGACAACAGCCATTTTGGTGAGGTTATAGGAAAACAGACCCTTTCCATATGTGACAGGTGAGACTGCAAAATAGTATAATGGTTAAAAAAACAATTAGGCAATTTCTCTCTAAATGGGAACTGCTTTTATTTTTGATTTAGCAATGCCACTCCTTGAAATTTATTCACAGATACACCTGCACATGTATTAGATGACATGTGTGCAAGATTATTTAGCTGGTATTACAAGAGCAAAACATTGGAAATAAGCCATGAGTCCATCACTATATGAACATGGTTAAATAATCTTTTGGCACATCTACAGGATGAAATACTATGTCATTGTAAGAAAAAAAAATAAAGTTCTCTACTTACAAACATGGAAAGTGTCATAAGATATAAGTGAAAAAAAGCAAGATTTAGATCCAAGCATATATTTTTTGATGGAAACTTAGAATATGTGTTCATATTTTCTTATATTTCACAGAAACACTGAAACGATACATAACAAATAAATGTTTGTAGTTGGAGATGTGGTAGGGGTCTGGGATAGTCAAGTAAGACTGAGATGTATTATAGATGATTTTTTATAGTATTTTACTGCTTTCAATCACGTGAATATATTTATTCAAAATTATTTTTAGTGTGGGTCAGAACAGTTTTTTATTCAATCATTACCTGAGGTCAAATACTTAGGTGTGTATATGTCCCCTGAAAAATATGAAGTGACCCTACAACCACGGGTCCCTCCACACAAATTTCACTTTTGAAAGTGAAATTAATTAGTGATGTTTTCTGGCTATTCAGACTCCCAGGATATGAAAGACTAGTTTTGCCTTTTGTATACCCTGCTGGACTTCCCCTGACTGACAACTAGAATGTTCTGGGTTTACATGTGTTTGCAGATAGGAAACAAACCACTACATCCCAGTATAATTCCTTCTCCACTGAATCTTGTAAAAATACTCTAGGTCAAACTGGCTAGGCTTCTGTTACTGCTTTTGAGAGATTTCAAAAGCAGGTTGTAGCTGTAGCATTGGGTTCCCACCCCTTCGCCCTGACCACCATCTCCTTTCTGAGTGGTTGGATCTTTATTTATTTATTTATCTATCTATCTATCTATCTATCTATCTATCTATCTATCTATCTATCTATCTATCTATTTTATTTGTTTGTTTATTTATTTATATATATTTTTGTATCATTGATCTACAATTACATGAGCAACATTATGGTTACTAGACTCCGCCCCATTATCAAGTTCCCACCACATACCTCATTGCAGTCACTGTCCATCTGTGTAGTAAGATGCTACAGACTATTTGTCTTCTTTGTGTTGTACAGCCTTCCCCATGCCCCGCACCCCACATTATGTCTACTAATTGTAATGGCTCTTTTTCCCCTTTATCCCTCCCTTCCCACCCATCCTCCCCAGTCCCTTTCCCTTTGGTAACTGTTAGTTCATTCTTGGGTTCTGTGAGACTGCTGCTGTTTTGTTCCTTAGTTCTTATACTCCACAGATGAGTGAAGTCATTTGATACTTGTCTTTTTCCACCTGGCTTATTTCACTGAGCATAATACCTTCTAGTTCCATCCATGTTGTTGCAAATGATATGATTTATTTTCTTCTTATGGCTGAATACTATTCCATTGGTATATGTACCACATCTTTATCCATTCATCTACTGTTGGACACTTAGGTTGCTTCCATTTCTTGGCTATTGTAAATAGTGGTGCAATAAACATAGGGGTGCAAATGTCTTTTCAAACTGGGCTGCTGCATTCTTAGGGTAAATTCCTAGGAGTGGGATTCCTGGGTCAAATGATATTTCTGTTTTTAGTTTTTTGAGGAACCTACATATGGCTTTCTACAATGGTTGAACTAATTTACATTCCCACCAGCAGTGTAGAAGGATCCCCTTTTCTCCACATCCTCGCCAAAATTTGTTCTTGTTTGTGTTTTGGATGGTGGCCATCCTTACTGGTGTGAGGTGATAATGTCATTGTGGTTTTAATATGCATTTCTCTGATGATTAGCAATGCGGAGCATTTGTTCATGTGCCTGTTGACCATCTGAATTTCTTCTTTGGAGAAGTGTCTGTTCAGCTCCTCTGCCCATTTTTTAATTGGTTTATTTGCTTTTTGTTTGTTGAGGTGTGTGAGCTCTTTATATATTTTGGATATCAACCCCTTATCAGATATGTTATTTATTAATACATTCTCCCATACTGTCAGATGCCTTTTTGTTCTACTGATGGTGTACTTTGCTGTACAGAAGATTTTCAGCTTGATATAGTCCCACTTGTTCATTTTTTGCTTGTTTCCCTTGCCCAGGGAGATATGTTCATGAAGAAGCTGCTCATGTTTATGTCCAAGAGATTTTTGCCTATGTTTTTTTCTCAGAGTTCTATGGCATCATGATTTTGTATCCTGCAACTATGCTGAATTCACATGTTAGTTCTGGTAGTTTTGGAGTGGAGTCGTTAGGGTTTTTTATGTACAATATCATGTCATCTGCAAATAGTGACAGTTTGACTCCTTTGTTTACCAATCTGTATGCCTTGTATTTCTTTGTTTTGTCTGATTGCCGTGGCTAGGACCTCCAGTACTATGTTGAATAAAAGTGGGGAGAGTGGGCATCCTTGTATTATTCCTGATCTTAGATGAAAAGCTTTTAGCTTCTCGCTGCTAAGTATGATGCTGGCTGTGGGTTTGTCATATGTGGCCTCTACTATGTTGAGGTACTTGGCCTCTATACCCATTTTGTTGGCAGTTTTTATCATGAATGGGTGTTTAATTCTGCCGAATGCTTTTTCAGCGTCTATGGAGATGATCATGTGGTTTTTGTCCTTTTTGTTGATGTGGTGGATGATGTTGATGGATTTCGAATGTTGTACCATCCTTGCATCCCTAAGATGAATCCCACTTGATCATGGTGTATGATCCTCTTGATGTATTTTTGAATTCGGTTGGCTAATATTTTGTTGAGTATTTTTGCATCTATGTTCATCAGGGATATTGGTCTGTAATTTTCTTTTTTTGTGGGGTCTTTGCCTGGTTTTGGTATTAGAGTGATTCTGGCTTCCTAGAATGAGTTTGGAAGTATTCCCTCCTCTTCTATTTTTTGGAAACCTTTAAGGAGAATGGGTATTATGTCTTCTCTAAATGTCTGATAAAATTCAGTGGGAATCCATCTGGCCCAGGTGTTTTGTTCTCAGGTAGTTTTTTGATTACTGATTCAGTATCATTGCTGGTAGTTGGTCTGTTTAGATTTTTTGTTTCTTGCTTGGTCAGTCTTGGAAGGTTGTATTTTTGTAGGAAGTTGTCCATTTCTTCTTGGTATTCCAGCTTGTTAGCATATAGATTTTCATAGTATTTTCTAATAATTCTTTGTATTTCTGTGGGGTCTGTCATTATTTTTCCTTTCTCATTTCTGATTCTGTTTATGTGTGTAGATTCTCTTTTTCTCTTAATAAGTCTGGCTAGGGGTTTATCTATTTTTCATTTTCTCAAAGAACCAGCTCTTGGTTTCATGGATTTTTTCTATTGTTTTATTCTTCTCAATTTTATTTATTTCTTCTCTGATCTTTATTATGTCCCTCCTTCTGGTGACTTTGGGCCTCATTTGTTCTTCTTTTTCCACTTTCAATAATTGTGTCTTAGACTATTCATTTGGGATTGTTCTTCCTTCTTTAACTAGGCCTGGATTGCTATGTACTTTCCTCTTAGAGCTGCCTTCTCTGCATACCACAGACATTGGGGCATTGTGCTGTTGTTTTCATTTGTTTCCATATTTTGCTTGATCTCTGTTTTAATTTGGTCATTGATCTATTGATTATTTAGGAGCATGTTGTCAAGCCTCCATGTGTTTGTGAGCCTTTTTGTTTTCTTTGCACAATTTATTTCTTGTTTTATACCTTTGTCATCTGAGAAGTTGGTTGGTATAATTCCAATATTTTTGAAATTACTGAGGCTCTTTTAGTGGCTTAGTATGTGGTCTATTCTGGAAAATGTTTCATGTGCACTTGAGAAGAATGTGTATCCTGCTGCTTTTGGGTGTATAGTTCTGTAAATATCTGTTAGGTCCATCTGTTCTAGTATGTTCTTCAGTGCCTCTGTGTCTTTACTTATTTTCTCTCCAGTTGATCTGTCCTTTGGAATGAGTGGTGTGTTGAAGTCTCCTAAAATGAATTCATTGCGTTCTATTTCCTCCTTTAATTCTGTTAGTATTTGTTTCACATATGTCGGCACTCCTGTGTTGGGTGCATAGATATTTATAATGATTATATCCTCTTGTTGGATTGACTCCTTTATCATTATGTAATGTCCTTCTTTATTTCTTCTTACTTTCTTTGTTTTGAAGTCTATTTTGTCTGATACAAGTACTGCAACACCTGCTTTTTTCTCCCTATAGCTTGCATGAAATATCTTTTTCCATCCCTTGAATTTTAGTCTGTGTATGTTTTTGGGTTTGAGGTGAGTCTATTGTAAGCAGCATATAGATGGGTCTTGCTTTTTTATCCATTCTATTACTCTGTGTCTTTTGATTGGTGCATTCAGTACATTTACATTTAGGGTGATTATCAATACATATGTACTTATTACCATTGAAGGTTTTGGATTCCTGGTTACCACAGGTTCAAGGGTAGCTTCTTTACTATCTAACCATCTAACTTTAACTCTCTTATTATGCTATTATAAACACAGTCTAATGATTATTTATTTCTTTCCCTTCTTGTTCTTCCTCCTCCATTCTTTATATGTAAGGTGTTTTATTCTGTACTCTTTTGTGTTTCCTTTGACTGTTTTTGTGGATAGTTGATTTAATTTTTTGCCTTTAGTTAGTATTTGGTTGGTCTGCTTTCTTTGCTATGATATTATTTTCTCTTGTGACATCTATTTAGCCTTAGGAGTACTTCCATCTAGAGCAGTCCCTTAAAAATATCCTGTAGAGGTGGTTTGTGGGAGGCAAATTCCCTTAACTTTTGCTTACCTCGAAATTTTTTGAACCCTCCTTCGAATTTAAATGATAATAGTGCTGGATACAGTATTCTTGGTTCAAGGCCCTTCTGTTTCATTGCATTAAGTATATCATGCCATTCTCTTCTGGCCTGTAAGGTTTCTGTTGAGAAGTCTGATTATAGCCTGATGGGTTTTCCTTTGTATGTGATCTTTTTTCTCTCTCTGGCTGCCTTTAATACCCTGTCTTTGTCTTTGATCTTTGCCATTTTAATTATTATATGTCTTGATGTTGTCCTCCTTGGGTCCCTTGTATTGGGAGATCTGTGGGCTTTCATGGTCTGAGAGACTATTTCCTTCTTCAGCTTGCAGAAGTTTTCAGCAATTATTTCTTCAAAGACACTTTCTATCCCTTTTTCCCTCTTCTTCTTCTGGTACCCCTGTAATACAAATATTGTTCTTGGATTGTCACACAGTTCTCTTAATATTCTTTCATTCCTAGAGATCCTTTTATCTCTCTGCCTCAGGTTCTCTGTATTCCTGTTCTCTGATTTCTATTCCATTAACAGTCTCTTGCACCTCGTCCAGTCTGCTCTTAAGACTTTCTAGCAATTGTTTCATTTCTGTTTTCTCCCTCTGGAATTCATCTTTTAACTCTTGCATATTTCTCTGCAGGTCCATCAGCATGGTTATGACTTTTATTTTGAATTATTTTTCAGGAAGTTTGGTTACATCTATCTCACCAGGCCCTCTCTCTGGGGTTGTCTGAGTGATTTTTGACTGGACCAGATTCTTCTGCCTTTTCATGGCGGTAGAAGTGATCACTGGCAGGTGGCGCATGTTTCAGCTGGGAGAACAAAGTCCCTTCCTGCTTGCTGGTCGCCTTGCCCTTCTCTGCTGCATGTGCCAGTTACCTGCATACCAGGAGCAGTCTCTGGGATGATCTCTTGAGCTGCTGTGGGTGGCACAGCCCTTGGGATAGCCTAGGGTATTGCGAGGGTCGCAGATGCCCCTGGTGTGTTCTCCTGTGAGAACGGCGCCGCTTTGTGCCTTCCGGACCTTGCACCAGCTTTCTCTGCCTATGCTGGGCTGCTGTGTGGTGGCAGCAGCCTCTGGGTCTTTTCCGGTTAGCTGCGCACTGGGAGAAGACTGTGTGGTTGCTGTGGGCAGGGCTACCTCCCTGCTGCTCTGCAGCTGTGGTGGGTCAGCCAGTTTGCTTGCAGCGCTGGCGAGGGGGAATGAACAGCAGGCTGCCTATCACCATGAGGGGCTTCAGACCTGCGTTGCCACCCAGGGGGTTAGGGCGCCTGAAGTTCTTCTAGATTCCTGGGCTGAGCGTGCCGGGACGATTTTGTCCAGCTGCTAAGCCCTTGTCCCTTTAAGACTTTTAAAAGTGCCTGTTTTCTTTTGTCCCAGGGGAGCCGGCTGTGGGGACCTGCTTGCAGTCTACATCTTGGATTTTACTTTTCCATTTCTCTAATATCCAGTACACCATGCAATGTGTGTCTGTGCTCCCGGTGCAGATCACCAGAGCTGCTTATTTAGCAGTCCTGTGCTTCCACTCCCTCCCCGCTCTGATTCTTTTCCTTCTGCTGGTGAGCTGGGGTGGGGGGAATGCCTGGGTCCCACCAGGTCCAGGCTTTGTATCTTACCCTTTTAGTGAGATGTTGAGTTCTCACAGATGTAGATATAGCCTGGCTGTTGTACTGTATTTTCTGGTCTCTTTTAGGAATAGTTGTATTTGTTGTATTTTCAAAAATATATATGGTTTTGGGAGGAGATTTCTGCTGTCCTACTCACGCTGCCAACTTGAGCCGTCCCCTAAACCTGGATCTTTATTTTTTATTACATTTTAAAAATTGAAGTATAGTTGATATGCAGTGTTATGTAGATTTCAGGTATACATAATGGTGATATGACAATTTTTTACATTATGAAATGCTCACTACAATAAGTGTAGTTACCATTTGTCATGATGCAAAGTTATTGTAGTATTATTGACTATATTCCCTGTGATGTACTTTTCATCCCTATGACTTATTTACTTTACCATTGAAGTTTGTACTTCTTTATCCCCTTTACTTATTTTGCCCATCTCTTCACTCCCCTCTCCTATAGCAACTACCAGTTTGTTCTCTGTAATTATGAGCTTATTTCTGTTTTGTTTGTTTATTTTTTAGATTCTACAAATAACTGAAATCAGATGGTGTTTGTCTTTCTTTGATTTATTTCTCTTAGCATGCTCCCTCTAGGTCCATCCATGTTGTTGCAAATGGCAAGATTCATTCTTTCTTATGGCTGAATAATATTCCATTGTGTATATGTACAATATCTTCTTTATACAGTCATCTATCAATGGAAACTTATGGATCTTTAAATATTAAGAGAGGATGAACATGTTGCTAATGTTGACAGACAGCTCCCTTTTATTGCTTAACTACACAAGGTCACAAATAAAACGTGAAAGACTACTCTGAGTATGGTGAATGGGAAATAAAAACTAAGCCATGAAGGACGCTGGGACCACTAGCTTAAGAAAAAGAATCTGCTCAATTTTATTTCTTAGCTTTTTTTTTTTTTTCAAATTCTCCCTCATTCTGTATGAAATATTAGGAACTGAGAGGTTAAATAAATGGTTGTGACATTTCCTTTAAGAAGATCCTTTTTAAAAAAGGCTTCTCTAGAACAAAATCATTTTGCAATTATTCATGGTGTGCTCCATAATTCCTATAATTTTGCTGGGTTTGCAAGAGCAGACAGTCAGTAATACAGACAAATATCTAGGATAAAATGATATAACTATTTTAATAGATTTATACAAGTCTATTAACACAGGAAAAATGTGATAGAGGTTATGGTAAAATTAGGTACCATGGACAAGAGTCACTTAGTTTCTCTGTATTAGTTAGGGTGAATCAGGAAAGCAGATTAAAATGAAGGCTCTCTAGTAGAAGTTAAAATTTATACAATTGGGGGAGAAAATAGGGAAAATAGGTTTCAGAGGGAAGTTGAAGGATCAGAGGAAAGTCACTGTGACCTCCTTTAAGCAGGGGCACAGGAGGGCAGGGAGAATCTTGCAGGGAAATCTGGGATTCAGTTCACCCCAGGGTGTAAGACTGTAAAGAGAAATGGTGGCGAAGTCAGCGGAAAGTGGTTGCCTCCCCATCTGTTGCTGTCGGTCAGTGGCACTAGCACTTGGGGAAAAGAGCTGGGCACAGCAGGCAAGAGAGAAAATGACATTGAACTCACTAGCGCCTCCATCTGCCTCTTCAGGGAAGAGAAGGGTAAACCCAAATTTGCAGGCATCTCTGTGCCTGTTTCTCAGTGTATCTCACTATTGCAGCTGTCAGAGGATAATGGCTACCAACTCTCTCTGCTTCCAAATCTCACATAAATTTCACTTTTGCACCAACAGTAAACCTGGATCAATGAGAAAAGAGGAGTCTGAGCAATATTTCAGCTGACACTGAATGGTGGTAGCACATGGTGCACTTCAGTAACCAGGCACTGTACTTACTCTGCACCAGATGCAAATCTTATGTTCAGAAATGAAAGACACTGTCTCCACCCTTGCTGAGTAAATTTTTTATTAAGGGAAGAAAATATGAAGATGTTATTATCAGGTTGGGAAGAGTAACTGTCTAACATGGCTGGTTCGGTAACAACACCATATTCAACCCATTTCTCTCCGGCCCATTATCTCTACCAGAGAAGATGGAAAAACTAATTAATAAGTTTGACACATTCCTTTTTAGCCGGGAGTAATCATACGACAAAAATGTAGTAAATTGGATCTAATTGGAATTCTAAATGGTGCTTTGGAAAGGTATAGTTTTTTCTGATAATAGAAAGGTATAGTTTTTTTCTGCACAGCGATGCAGCCCTACCCCCCTTATGCCTTTGAATGTGGATGTGAAGTCTGGTCCTTTGGTAATCATCTTTAAACCGTAAGGAAAAAAAAACAAGAGAATTCCACAGATGTTGACCTTCACATTGCTGATCCACTAAATAAATGTGAACAGATTACATATCCTAGATTTATTAATAAGTAGGAAAAAATAAACTCATGTTTATTTGAGCTCTTGTACTTTGAATTTCCCATACTTGCAGTTCAATGCATCCCTAACTATTTCAGCTAAAAAAGTAGCTAGAGTATTCAAAAAAGAAAATAAAATCAAGAATGGCTTCCTTAAGACACAGCTAAATTAATTTCTGAATGGTAAACATGAAATGTCCAGGTGGATGAGATTAGAAAAGTGTATCCAGGTATGTAAACATGAAACAATACAATATAGAAGCAGGTGCTTTATTACATTAAAGCAAGGCTGTTTTTCACAATTGTTCCATGTTCCAGAAATTTCGGTGTACATCTTCCAATTGAAAAGTAAGGGAAATAAACAGAACTCAGTGTTTTTTAACCTACTGATATTGTGATCTGAGTAGAATACTCAGTGGATGTTCCATCATCAGTATTTGGATGAGTGCTATGGAGAGAAAGGTTTAGGACCAGAAATTGTTGGTAAGGCCAATGGATTATTGGCTTAAATGCAAAAGAGGGCAAATCAGTTAGGGACTGGCTATGATCAGTAACTTGGAACATATGTTATAATGTTAGTATGTGTACCAGGACTTCTTCAGGCATCAGAGACAAACATTAACTTATCATGGTCTTCTCCTGGTCCCAGACATACCTTCAAAATCCTTCTCAACACAAGGTTTAGTTAGTCACTATTTTTCATTTAGAACTGGTGTGTGAGGAGAAAAAAAGTTTACTTGCAGTCTTGATTTTGGAATCAGAGGTTTGGGACTTGAAAATAGAAACTTCAGGATAGTACTTATATTTCAGAACAGTATAGAAACATAGGCATGGTAGGATAAAAGAGTTTAATGATGGAAAAAATACAGGCTTTTTAATGTAATAGTTCTGGGTTTGAATTATGGATGCTGGTCAGAGGTATTTATCTCTCAGTTTGCATCCTCTCTAGCATAAGGGTAAAACTACCTAACTCATAGATAGATTATAAGATTAAATGAGTTAATATATGTGAAAATATTGTCTATAAAATGTCTGTGATGATGATAATAATAAGTCGTACAGTCTTTTGTGGTTGAGGTCACCAATTGTGAATATCAAATGGGAATCTCATCAAGTGGAAATTCTTTGGGCCTTTTCTAATTTAGAATGGCATTTAAGAATACATATGAAAGTCATGCAAAAGAACAGAAAAATAGAGAAACAGCCCAAAACTGCAAAACCAAAATATTACATACGTTGAGTTAAATATTTTTGAAAGACTGTTTCAAGGGTAGAGCCACTATGTCTTTGAAGCGTGTAGTTATTATGCAGAAAAGGATCAATGTGCCTTTCTTCACCCTGAATTTCTCATATTTAGATTTCTAGTTAGGAATATGACTAACAATCCCTTCTACTTTCTTCAAATGTGTCCCACTCAGGGACAGATCCAGGTTTTGCAAGACCTAAAGCACGTATAATTTATGGGTCTTTCTTTGAGAAAAGGAATGTAAAAATTAAAAATATAAAATTAAGTTTGAAAATGAATATTCATGTAAACTAAGAAATCACAATAAATTACTGCAGACTAAATGACTCTGGCCCTTTTTCCTGAGATCTCTTTAGGCAGTTTACAAGTAATTCTTAGGCAGAGATGCTTTCTGGTTGCTAACTGACTTCGCTGAACATTGTGCAACTCGTAGCAACTCCCAGCCTCCAAGTGGCAGGAGCAAGTGGGATATTAAGGTCAAATTTCATCAAGCTCACAGATAATCCGCCTCTGGTTCCACTCTAAGTCACTCTAGGTTACACAGAACTAGCAAAGCTATAGCAAATTCAGTCCTTACTGCAGTTTAATGTTTCTCTTAAAGTATTATGTATTGGTAACCGAATTTAAAATAAATGCGTATCTACTTTTCAGTAACTTAGTTTTTCTGGAAAACTGACTAGTCACAGATCAGCATGATCCAGGGCATTGTTAAAAATACCAATGCCTGAGCCTCGATCTAAGAGATTCTGACTGGTTTTTACTGGGGCCTAAGCATCAGTTTTTGAAAGCTCTCAAGGTAATCAGTCATGAAGCCAGGTCTAAGAATCAATGGCTGAGGAAATTGATTCTAAAATACTTATCCTATGTGGCTAATAACATCTGCATTCTTACTGGTGGTTGAAAATTAAATAGTATGTTATCTCTTAATTTCAGATTAGTGAAATTGTATATGCGCAGACCAAGTGCCCACTTAAGAATGTCCAGAAAGGGAATTTGGAAAATTTCCATTTTCTTTTCCTAGAAAATTTGAGATCAAATAAGAAATAACGTGATACAGATTGATATATTTTTGTTGACTATAACAACAAACCAAAGAAGGAAAAATTAAAAATAAATGGAAAAGGAAAGCACCAAGCAAGGTAATGAAGTATGGGGAGATGTTAAATATTCCTGGATGACTCAAATTGCCAGTTGTAGCACATCTGTAGGTGGGAGCTTTTTTTTTTTCAGAAATCAAATGGAAGATTCTGACAGCATGACATGTTATGACATGATAAGTTCTGTCGTTCTGATTTTTCTTTCTTTCTTGTCTATCACTTTTATTTAACAGCAAACATGAATTTTCCCGGACACTGTTATGGCAATTATCATTCAGCCATTCAGTCTACCAAAGGGAAGACAGAATGGAATAATAGATAAATAAAATAATACCATAGTTCAACCTGAAGTAGGAAAAAAATCATTTGCCCCACTCAGAAAAAAATAGAAAGTGTCAGTTTGGGAAAGGATGTTTTAAATATCATGTTTTTGATATTCAATGTGATTCGATTTAGCTCCAGAGTTGGCAAGGACTGAAAGGGAGACTGGTGTCTATACAGATCAAAATAAGTAGAGCTGAGAAAATGACCTAATTTAGTTGTTTTCAAAATTTCTTTTTGCTCTGGAATCCTTTATTCCAACAAAATCTTACTCAAAAGCTCAATATGGAGAACAGAAATAGCAGCACTGGCTGGGTGAGAAGAAATTTGGGAAGGATCAGCCAGGACCCTTGCTGGGCTGGGGTGAGAGTGCCTCGTAGTCTTTCTCTTACACTTTCAGCACCCTGGAAAGCACCTCTTCAGAACCACAAGAAGAATGTGGAAAATAGTTTAAAAGCAACTAATCCAGGGAATTCAAGTCCCAGACTCTGCCACTAACAAGATAAACTTATTTTTTAGTGAAGATGATCTTTTCCACTCAGATCAATAAACATAAGCAAATAATGCTTTTAAAAAAATTTGTTGTCTATCTTAGTAATGTGCAAACTCTATGGCTCTTAAAGGATCCAATGAAATGTGAAACACAATTGAATTCATGGCACATTTACTGAGCCCCTCCCCATGCAAAGAATTCTACTAGAAGCTACAGATATCAAGGACTAAGTAAAATGAAAGAGTGGGTAGAAAGGGAGGGAGAAAGCTTTTTTAACCAATTTCATTTATTCTCTATTGTTTGAGCATCTATTGTGTACAAGACACTGTTCTGGGCACTTAAAAAACATAAATGGCCTCAGTGGCAATAATGCAAGTCCTCCAAAGAATTATGTTTCAGCACAGAAAGGTAGAAAATAAATAATAAGCACTACAAATAAGTGAGAAGGGGACGTGCTAGGAGTAAGAGGGCTTAGGAATCCTGGAGGCGAAGTTGCAATTTCAAATAGAGAAATCACAATAGGTCTTATTAAGAAGGTAACATTTGAGACAGACTTGAAGTAAATAAAAGAATAAATCAAGAGGATATTTGGAGTACACCATTCCTAGCAGAGGGAACAGCCAATAGGCCCAGTGATGAGAATGAGTTCTGTTGGAGGAATGGTCAGGTAGCTGCAGGATTGAAGAGAGAGACTGGGGGGAGCTGGGTTTGGAGAGGTAATGAGGTACCCACGGCAGTTACCACAGACCTCATAGACCATTGTGTGGCTCTTACTCAAAGTGAAATGATGATCTAAGGCAAGAATCTAATGCAAGAAGAGGAGGAATAAACCTCGGCATTCCTATTAAAAGGATGATTCTAGTTGTGCTGGCATTAGGCTATGGGTTGGGGACAGGTATAGAAGCAAGAGGGCCTTTTAGAAGGCTATTTGCAATAATATAAGTGAGGAAATGATGATGGTTTGGACTAGGGAGGTGATGAGATTTAGAAGTATTTTGGACTTTTTTAAAGAGAGAGATAACAGAATTTCTGATCAATTGAATGGATGAATGGTGTGAGAGGAAGAGAAGAGCCAAGGAATACCCCAGGTTTTTGGCCAGGGAGACTGGAATAAAATGGGAATAATTGGAATGATAATACTTCGCCGTCCCAGAATTGGAGAGTGAATATAAGTAAAGAGATCAAACATATTACCTTAGGGCAACATTAAGAGGTAAAAAGGTTTCAGGGAAGAAGTGACACTCCAGGTGGGCCTCAAATGTCAAGCCAAGTTTTTACAAGCGGATACTACAGACAAAAGCCTGTTTTGACAATATGGTTTCAAATAACTATTTATGTAACTGATGTGGTGAGGAATGATTTCCTCATTTTGTCATTGTTTAAGTATTGGCATTGGGAATGTACAAAGGATGGCCTTGGCCTGGATCAGGGTGCTTTCAGTCCAGTTGTTTGGGTCATCTATTGATGGGGCTGAAAATATATGCTCAATCCAGGCTTTCATTAGTCAGGCCCCAGTCACAAAGGAGTCATCTCTAAACCATAATTTATTGTTTTCTAGCATAGGAAGACACATTCCCAGATTCAAATTATTTAAGGCCAATTCAGACACCCACTAGGATCACTAAACTGCATAACCATAGTAATTTGAAGTTGCAACACACTCATGAAACTAATTATTTTCCCTCACATCTTTCTAGTGAATAACTAGTTCCAAAAAAACTGAATTCTCACTTCTCCGAACGCACTCTTGGCTTGCCCCTCTCAATGCTTTTGCTCATGTCACTATTTCCACGGACAATGATTTCCTTTCCAGTTTCTCCATTTTCAAATCCTATCAGTCTTTTTTGTGAGGGCTGATAAGGTG
This sequence comes from Smutsia gigantea, assembly GCA_032199065.1. Lineage (NCBI taxonomy): Eukaryota > Metazoa > Chordata > Mammalia > Pholidota > Manidae > Smutsia > Smutsia gigantea. Next base: position 194,807 of record JAVSCE010016517.1, on the reverse strand, counting down.
CCTTGCTTCCATAAACCCTTCCTGTTCTTCCGAAATGGAAGGAATGTCCCCCTTTTTTAAGGAGCAGTCTTTTTCTGTTCCTATCTCGTCAGCTTTATGAGTTGGTATATATTAACACCAACTTCATACTGGGGCTTTTTGTGATAAGGTCTAGCCTCCCCATAGACTGCCAGTACTTGGGAGGAACTAAGGGTTAATAACACTCATGGCCCCTGACATATAGGAGATGCACCAAGGAATATTAATGCATCAATGATATTTTCCAGAATATATTTGAGTTGAAATTTGGCCTTTTCTCATTTATCTTTATCTTTCTTTATATTGATTGTTGCTCTTTCATAGCAATTACAACCAGAATACAGATGCAATGGAGGGCAAATATTAGTTAATAAAGCTAATAATTTGACAGAGAAGAGGTTGTTGTGGTGGCTTTTAATTTTGTGAAGAAAAGGGCAATCATAGGAAGTAGAGAGGAACCTATTTTATTGGACACTTATTGTTGTGTGTCAAGTGCTTTATAGCTGATCCTCTTCCACCCTTCAAAGTGCATATAAGTTATCTGTTCAGTATTTCCATTTGGCAGATAAGGGAGATGGGATTCAAAGAGATGAAATAGCCTTCCAAAAGTCAAGTAACTAATGTGCTGCAGGGACTCAGATCCTTTGATGCCCAAATCTATGCCTTTTCCTTTTGTATCATACTGCCTCCCCAGATCTTTGGACTTTATTTCCACACTATAAATTCCAAAATTGCATTTCTTTTATTTAAATGCAAATTTATTAAAAATCAAAGTCAATTAAACAACTCTGCAGTCTGGCGTCTGGAGCAATTGTGACAACCTATTGTGCAGAGCACTGAAGGCATCAGCCCAGGAAACAGCAGCACAGACTCCATGGTACCTGGAAACCATGACGAATTATTTAAATTAGCTCCACCACTCCGCTAACAAGGTCGCCATAAGGCGGAAAGAAAACTACTCTAATTAGAGGTAACAAAATGGTTCTCAAGCAGTTGACTTGTTTTTCACACTCCTTTCTAGGAAATGTCTCTAGAAGTACCAAAGTTGTTTTGATTCTAAATATGTTTATTTTAATAAAGCTATGTTTTGAATGATCCTGCAGAACAGTCAGTTCTGAAAGACAGAGCCTGCTCTGTCAGAGTCCTGAAATTCAAAACAAAGCCTAGCAGTAAACTGATAATTCAGAGAAGGTGCAAAAATAGAACACTGGATCCCTCCTGGGCATTAGTATCATATTTTTTTCATAAGAAGAAAGGAACTTTCTGTTACCTCACAGCAGCTGAGATCAAAGGCAAAGAAATTTTTTAAGTTGGCACGGGAGATGTAGCCTGAAATTTAGCCATTGTTTTACCTTAGACTGGTTCAGGGCTGAGGCTAATGTGAGATGTGGAGAATAGGGGAAATTTGCTGTTTCATGGATACTCAACTGTGAAATAATTCATCATGTAACTAAATGCACTAAGGACATAGTGTATGCTGAGCCCTGTGGTAGATAATTGGGACACAGAGATAAAAAAAATAGTCCCCTCCTCAAGAGGCTCAGTCTACCTGTTGGTTGTGGTAGAGGTAGAAATCTGGAGAGTTGGGATAGAGTAGGCTGGAGGTGATTTAAATTACACAGGTCATACAATACAAGGCTAATACATTGTATAAGAAGCATGAGGAAAATATTAAATGCTCCAGATACATTCATTAAATAAATGATTTAGCCTTCAGAATATCATACTTGAAGGAATTAATGCTGGAGCTGCCACCTTGAAGCATTAGAAAGCCACTGGACCATGCCACAATCCTGCAATAACATCAAAGATGCAGAAACAGAAGCTACATGGATATAGTCATAATACTTACGTTTTAAAAAATCTCCAAATGATTCTAATTCTCAGCCAAGAATGAAAACCATTGATTGAGACAGAGAGGAGAAAGGGAGAAGTGATCATTTCCTGCATTAAAGAGACAGGGAGGTAAACAAAACTTTTTCAACTTTAGTTAGGGTTGTAGGGAAACTTGCGAATAAGACAAAAGGAGAAGGGAAAGTGGAAGGGGGTGAGGAAATATGAAGGAGGAAGACTGAATGCACAATCTTAATCCCAAAACAATAGCAAGATTGTTTCTGATCCTCTCTTTTTATGGATTCATTTGACCAAAGAGAATACTGTATCACATTAAAGTTAAATGTAAGTTTGTTCTGCATTCCCATATCTTTGAGTTTTAAGTAAAACAGTTTATCTCTCTTAACCTTTCAGTAGGGATTTGCAGTAGTTTTTTATCTTTGTATTCCTTCTTGCTGCTTCTCTCCTGGAGAATAGCATAGCAACTGGAAAACAGTCTTGTTACACACATACACATATGTGCGCGCACACACACACACACACATAAACATCTGTCTGTCCATCTATCTACAGAAAGCAATCTTATGTTCCCGTAAAGATATGTTAAAGTCCTAACCCCTGTACCTGTCAATATGATCTTATTTGGAAATAAAGTATTTGCTGAAGTAATCAAGCTGAGGTCATTATGGTGAGCCCTAATCCAATATGAGAAGGGAAAACAGAGACATAGACATAGACACATAGGAAGAACATCACGTGACTACAGAGGGAGAGACTGAAGTGGGCAGTATGAGTCAGGGAATATCTGAATCTACCAGAAGCTGGAAGAGGCAAAGAAGTCTCCTCTCCTAGAGGCTTTGAGGGAGCATGGTCCTCTGCCAACACTTCCATATCAAACTTCTAGTCTCCAGAACTGTGAAAAAAAAAGTCCTGTTTTTTAAGTTGCCGAGTCTGTGATGCTTTGTTGCAGCACCCCTATGAAAAATAATAGCTCTACCTTCACATGGTAGGAAATGAAAATCTTCTATCTTATTATGTGGTGGATGAAATTCATAGTGATGTCCTAAAAAAGGAAGAAAATAGATCCCTTGCTTGCTTGTATTCTTTTATAGTCCATCACGTAGAAAGATAATTAAATAAACAATCCAGTAAGGCGAGATATTTGTTAAGTGGTAAAGAACTTCAAGGTACCATGGGTCACTGTTAATAAAAATGCTAACCTCTAAGTTGGTGGAGAAAGCGGTTGCAAGGGAAACCAAAGAAAGTGTTCCAAAAGGAAGGAAATTTTAAGTTGATACCTGAAAAATGAGAAGAAATCAGCCAGACAAAGCAGAAGGAAGAGATTTCCAGGAAAAAGGAAAATGTGTACATGGGCTGACAGTGTAGATCTCCCTGAGATAGGGAACATGTAAATGTGGTTGTAGGCTAGGGTCTCTCCTATCCTGGTAAAGGATGTCACTTACTCACCATGCTATTTGGCCACTGTATTTTGTTTCTTGACCTCTCCTTGGAATTCCTTTAGCATCTCAACTTGAGACAAGAGGTTTCTTGACTTTCATTAGTCTCTTTTATTTTGTAAACCCTGATGCAGGATTTAAGTTCTGTGAATGAATTCCAAAGGACACTGGTATTAAATATAATCTTAGTTGAAAGGGAAAAATGAAACTGTTTAGTTTCTGCCTTTAGGTTGCCATCTTGGAGTATGTTTATGGAAGGGTAGGGGAGGACATAGATGAAAGGTCTAGAGGAGACTCAAGGCAACACTTCTCAAATTACCACCTGAAGAAGAATATTCAATGTATTAACATATTCTATTATTAATAGGTGCCATGGTCAATAACATTTGAGGAATGCTGAATTGTAAAGTTAACAGACTTTTGTTCATTTGTTTTGCTATAAGAATTTTCAGATATTTTAATACATAAAGTTGTGAGTCTCCAAGAGAAAATTATAGTATCAGTTCTCTCCATTGTTTTCTTATTTAACTTTAAACATATTACAGATGAAACAAATATTTGTTGCTTACTATTTGCTTATTTTTATGTTTGAAGATTCTGATTTAGTGTGAAACTTTATGTGAATCAGGGCTCTGCTTCATGCCATAGAAGCCAAAATGACCAGACATTTGTTTTCTTTGAAACAAAGCAGCTAGCATTTAAGGAACTGACCTAAGTTTGGCCAAAAGGATTCTCTTACAAGGGATTTTAATCTGAAACCAACGATGAGAGAAAGCAGAGGGACAGTTTGGAATTTACCCGTGGAGTGGTGACAACATTTGATAACAGTGCAGTGGTGCTAGTGGTAATCAGTGTCTGGTGGCGGCCTCTCTCTAATCAGACCATTACTGTGCTCCCAGCTGCACTGGGTCCTGCCACTCAAGGCCCAACCTACTGTCAGTTTAGGAGCAAACTGTTATCCTTCCAATACAGTCCTTTTCTCCTTTAACCAGATTCAAGTTTCTGTTGGTTACAACCAAAAGTACGTTCACATAGTAGTGATATGCAAGGAACATATTTTGGTGAAGAAGTAGTTTAGGAATACACATATATACCCCAATTAATATCCTGAAGCCATCTCTGACCAAGGCCCCAACTCTTCCATAGCCCAGCTTCTTCCAGTGCTTCCTAGTGGCATAAGAAGGGAGGATCTGTATTATGTGTTCCTAACGGCAACTCAGACACTCTATCTTAGTACGTGCTTCAGGTCTACTAATCATAGGTGTAGAACACTTGGAACCTCTCCCCCATGTTTCAGCTCTTCTTATCTTGACTCCACTGAGAAATGATCGGGTCGTCTGTGACAAACAGAATGTTATCTTTTATTACTTCTGCTGCAGAAAAAAATACCATAGAGTGTAGACTATAGAGTTGGTCAGACCTGGGATGGAATCCAGCTTTGACATGTACTTTTTGAGTGAAAATAGCAAGGAGAGATGTCAGGACAATGTCCTTCAGAGTGTGTTTCTTTTGATGAATTCCCTGAATCAGTTGATGGGAAAGTTCTTTAGCTCAGACACGGAGACTTTTGCACTCAAATTCTCCAAATGTTTGGGTATTAACATTTATTTTTTGGTAACAGTATTGCTTTAGGTTAAATTACTTAACTTCTCTAAGATTCAGTGACTTATGTGTAAAATGAAATACTATAGTGAAGATTCTGTTACAAGTGCCAGAAAACTTGGCTTAACCTGGCTTCAGCTGAAAAGAATATATTTTTTTAATTTCATATAACTGAACAATCAAAGACGGGCATTGACTTGAGGTGAGGCTCGATCCAGGATTCAAACAGTATCACCTGGATCTAATTTCTATCTCCATTTTTTATAGCTTCACTGTCTTTTGCGTGGTGTTTTGTTTTCTGCCATATTTTTCCCTTTGGTTCCATCTTAAGCAGTTTATTCTCTTATGATACTAAACCCAGCAACTCCCAAGGTTATACCCAAGTTAGGCAATGTTTCTTTCTGAGAAATTCAGGGAAAACACCATTGTCATTTATATCATTTAGAATGATTGGCTCAGACTTGTCACGTGCTTCAACTCTGTCAATCCACAGGATTTTAATTAACAAAGTGGACACAGGATGGTTCCCAGAAGTATTAAGATTTACTGAACAGGGTTAGAAAGAATAGATATTCAGAGGCAGAGATAGCAGATAGGTACAATATCTTTTTAGGCTTCTGTAAAGCTTATATAAGATAATGTGTGTAAAATGGTAGGAACAGTGTGTGCCTATGGGGGCAACTGAGCCATTTCAATTATAGCATTATGATGTTACAAGTGCATAATGTTTAAATGTACTCTAATCTATATTAGAGTCCTAACTGCTCACATCAAGGGCAATAAGGCGTACTAAACTATGTTGTAATGCTAAAACAGTAAGCTTTTCGTATACAATGTGAGGCGGGAAGAGCTAAAACGTCCTGCATGACCATGAAAAATGGTCCACCTGATTCTGCTTTTGACATTTCTTTTTGGAGGGTCAAATTCTTGGTCTGTCTTCTCTCATGTGGCTGATACAGTAAGAGAGCCTGGGGTCTCCTACTTGAAGGGATGCACCCTCCCATCCTATCTTGGAATTATTCTGTCTTGGAAACAAGAGAAGTTTCCAGGGGGAGAGAGGTCTGTGTCAACTTATTTGACTTGACTATTTAATAAAAAATAAAATTCCTGGGCTTGCAGCCTTTTTCTTCCAGTTGACTAGGAGACTGTGCTAGGGCTGGTTGTCTGATTTCAGCTGCAAATAGAGAGTGCCCAGAGGCCTGAAATATCATTGGGTGTCCCTCCCTTTTAGGATTTTAGCATTCAAGGTTATGGTCATGATTCATAAATTTCATATCACAACCATGTCCTTCCTGGAGACCCAATTCCTCGGGGACAGCTAAGGATTCACACATCAAGCATGGAGGCAGAGGGTGGCTCTTTATGTCTCTCAGACCCTACTTTTAACTTCCCCAGTTATTTGCAGCCCCAGTGCTGACCTGAGCAAGGAAGGGGTCCTGGAAGTTTCTATTGGAGGTGCTGGGAAGAGAACAGTCACACTGCCTCATTTTGCCTGAGAAGATAGAGCTGATGACACAGTTTATTCACTTAACTGAGTTTTTGCTGCTGGAAAGATCTATGTATTTGTCAGCTCAGGCTGCCATAAGAGAACACCACAGACTGAAGGGCTTAAGCAACAAGAATTAATTTTTGCACAGTTTTGGACATTTGTAGTCCAAGAACAAAGAGCAGTAGGGCTGATTTCTGGTGAGAGCTCTCCTCTTGCCCTGCAGACGGCTGCCTTATCTCTTTGTCCTCATACCATCTTTTCTCTGTATGCCTGTGGAAAGAGGGTGATATCTGTGTCTAAGGCCACCAATCCTACTGGATAGAGCCTCACCCTTTTAACCTTATTTAACTTTAATTGCCTCTTTAAAGACCCTATCTCCAAAATTGTCTCACTGGAGGTTAGGACTTAAAATATAAGAATTTTGGAGGGACATAATTCATTTTCCCTAACAGTACCCAACAAGCAAAACTCTGAGGCCACTCAAATATGTTGTGGATAGAAATCATCCCCCTGCTTATATTTGCGTGGTGAAATGGGACCACTGATCAAAATTTTGCAGAAGTAAAAAAAATAACTTAATACCTCTTTGACTATTTGTGGCATCTATAAATTTCCAGGAAAGGAGCCTTACAAAATATGTATTGATATACTATTCAGAGCATGATTCCTCATCAGCAGCCCATACAGTCTGTCTTCAGCAAGATTCCAAGACTGTCTAGAGATACTATCAATATCGTCATGAGCTGCTTTCAACTCTGCTTTCTGACTGGTACTTTCTAGTCCAAAGATCCTCATTAAATACATTTATCTTCTCTCTCTCCATCCCTCCCTCTTTCTCTCCCAACACCTGCTCCATAATGTCATGATTTTTTTCTCTTTCTCATTAGAAGTGAACACGTTCTAAATTAAGTCTTCCCTTTTTCATTTTAATTGGATAATCAGTTTTACTTTTAGATTAACCAGATTGTTTACAGACACAATCTGCATGCTTGTGCTTAATTTAGGGGTGGGTATTTACTAGAAGGCTAGAAGGAGTGCTTCTATCAGTCTGGCCAGTCTTTTTAATGTGACTTTAGGGTCCAGAAAATAGTAAGAAGTTATGCCTATAGACTCTTATTCTTAAAATATGACCAAAATTCAACAGGTCCTGAGACACTATCTGACTTTATTCCTCAAGATTCATTTGCTATTATTTAAATGACAAAGATGAAAATTAACTTAGAGTTTCTTGAGATCCTGTTACTTGCCAGACAATGTGCCACGTGCTAAAAATGCAATAGCACAAGATTCAGTCCCTGAAAGAAAGGTCTAGCAGGAGAGAGGAACAGGAAAACCTTTGCTAGTCAATAGCAGATGGAGTAAAAACTGGGTGGGATTCCTGGGCATCTGAGACAAGATGTCAGGGAAGTAAAAAGAAACTTCCTGGGGGATGCACATAACACTTCTAATAATGCTCATGCAGGCAAGGATACAGTATAAATTCAATAAATTTTTTTAATTAATAAATTATAGCATGTTTAGGAATGTCAGTGAAACACAACAGAGATTTTAGAATCATGTTTGGTTAACATTTGAATGTATTTCCTTAAATATTACTGAAATACTTCTGTGGGATGTTTATATACTTTTAAAAAATACATAAATGTATTAATTCTATATGTACATATATGTATATATACACACATTTATACATTTTAATCACAAACATATATACAAGCATATACATATATATGTAAATACCATTTCATTTTCATTTAACATTTTATCATGAGTCTTTCATCATTTTACTAAGCATTCTTCGAAAACATTACTGATATTTGTTAAATAGGTAAAATAGCTTATAACTAACACAACAAGGCTAGAAGGTAGATTTCTTAGTCTCAGTTGTTGATGGTTCCCAGCTGGAATGGTTAAATGGCTTCCCTAAGCTGATTCAATAAATGATAAAAGCAGGACCACTAGATGCCAAGTCAGTGTGTCTTTTAGTATATGCCAGTTACTATCCACTACATTCTTTAAGTATTTATTTTCAGAATGAATTTTTTTAAAAATATACTGGAAGGTTTTCTATCAACTTGTGGCAAATTTTGCCATGTTGCCTTATACCTTTTAAGTATCTGGCATGAAATTTACTCTCTTTAGAAGTGAGCAAGCCTAGTGGATGAGAACACAGGATTCATTTTGCTTAGTTTTGAATCTTGGCTTTTCCACTTCCTATGTCATTTGGAAAAGTTTCCCATGCCTTTCTATATCTCAGGATCCTCATTTTAAAACTGAGGATAATAGAAATTGGACTTTTACATTGCACCACACATAAAAATTAACTAGAAATTGATTAAAGACTTAAATGAATAAACCAGGAACTATAAAACATCTAGAAGAAAAAATAGGGAGAAAAGCTCCTTGACATTGCTCTTGGTGATGATTTTTTGGATATGATAACAAAAATATAGCAACAAAAGCAAAATAAATAAGTAGGCCTACATCAAACTAAGAACTTCTGCACAGCATAGAAAATAACAAGATGAAAAGACAACCTACAGAAGAAAATTTTTGCAAAGAGTGGATCTGATAAGGAGTTAACATCCAAAATATGTAAGGAACTCATACAATTCAATAGCAAAAAATAAATAAAAAGAAAAACAAATGACTTTATTTAGAAATGGGCAAAAAGAACTGGAATAGACATTTTTCCAAAGATAAACAAATTGCCATTAAGCATATGAGAAGGTACTCAGTATCACTAATCATCAGCAAAACGTAAATCAAAACCATAATGAGACACCACATTATATTGTTGGGTGGAAAGTAAATTAGTGTAGCCACTATAGAAAACAGTATGGAGGTTCCTCAAAATATTAAAATTAGAGCTACCATGTGATGGAGCAATCACACTTCTGGGTATATATCCAAAGGAAATGAAATCAGTATCTTGAAGACATATTTGTACTTCATGGCTGTTGAATCATTACTCTCAATGGGCAAGATATATATGATGAGTATTATATAATATATATTGGTTATTATATATGTATATATACACATATATATATACACACACATATATATGGTATATATATATATGGTTATTATACAATATATAATGGGGTATTTTTTAGCCATAAACAAGGAAATCCTACATCTGAAACAACATGGATAAACCTGAAGGACGTTATGCTACATGAAATAAGCCAGAGAAAAAGATGAATGTTGTATGATCTCAGTTACATGTGGAATCTAAAAACGTTGAACTCACAACAGCAGAGGTAGAATGGTGATTGCCAGAGCCTGGGGGTTAGGGGAAACATTGGTCAAAGGGCACAAATTTTCAGTTAGAAGATGAGTAAGTCCTGGGGATCTAATGTAAAACAATGGCAATTATAGTTAATAATATTGTATTTTATACTTGAAATTCACTAAGAGAATATACCTTAAGGCTCTTATCATATACAAAAAATGGTAATTATGAGGTGGTGGATATGTTAGCATGATTGTGGTAATCATTTCATGATATACATGTATATCAACTCATCATGTTGTAAACATATATATATGTCAATTATATCTCAACAAAACTAGAAAAATATAAATAATGATAATAGTTGCTATTTCATATGGTAGTTATGAGAACTAAACAAATTCATCTATATAGTTTCTATTACTGAATAACAAATTACCAAAAATTGAGCATCTGCAAACAACATCTTATTATTATCTCACAGTTTTTGTCAGAAGTATGACATGGCATGAGTTGGTTCTCTGGTCTGGGTATTACAAGGCTAAAACCTAAGTATACACCAAATTAAGTTAGTATCCAAAATCTGGAGAAAAATTGACTTTTAAGCTCTTTCTTGCTGCTGGCAGAATTCAGCTCCTTGTGGGTGCAGTGCTTCAGTCCAGATTTCCTTGCTAACTATCAGCAGGGGGTCACTCTCAGCATCCATGGCCACCATATTTCTTGATACATGACCTTGCTCCATTTTTAAGTCAGCAATGGCACATTAAATACTTCTCATGCTTCAAATCTTTGACTTCCTTTAGTTACCAGCCAGAAAAAACATTCTGCTTTTAAAGGGCTCATGGGATTTGGTCAGTTTACCCAGAAAATCTCCCTGTCTTAAGGTCAACTATGCCATATAACATAACCTAATCACAAGTGTAAAATACATCAGATCTACAGTCCATGGGATTATGCAGGACATGTACACCAGAGGGTGGGAAATCTTGGGGACCATCTTAGAATTCTGTTTACCATATCACGCTTAAAAAGCACTTAGAAAATTCACTATTTACATAAGCACTTAACAAAAGTTTGATATTATTTTATAACTAAAGATTCAATATATATTATTCCTCAATATATAGAATAATCATAATTAAAAATCATCACTGTATAGTAAAACTGAAAAACACCTATATATTTTCATTATTTGGTTAGGAAAAATTCTGAATAAAGACTGAAACACTCTTTAGGTTCAGCTAAGTGTAAGTAAGATAGTGTCTAAAAGGCTTTTATGTAACAGAATCCAGAGCTATTGGATATACTCAACCATGTATATCTTCTGCCTTCTTCTGGTGCTTTGGAGCATGGCATGAGAATGCTTTTGTTTCATAAAGGAGAAAATTTAAAAAGCATTAGTTTTCTGTATGAATATTACAGAATCTTTGTTGGTTCTAATGTTTGGGTATTATTCAGTTCAGAATTTACAGCATTACTAGCTACATTCACCCTAGTTAATATTTTAAACTAGGTATAAAGAGAATATTCATTATGCATATATCATTGTCTCAAATATCCTACAGCTATAATAGGGCCCACCTGGTTATAGAATCGATAAATATCTACTGTTATGATGCCTATTTTAAGGCACATAGGTTGGGTGAGTAAACCAGCCTGGAAAGGTTCAATCAACACAGGAGGCCTATTGGCCTTAAAGAGTATAGTGGCGTGGAAAGTCAAATCTGGTCAGAGAGGTTCAGAAACTCTGCAATGAAGTAAAATTTCCTTTTCCCTATTTGTAACTGTTCTTGGCAGTGATGCTTTTTCCAGATGACTGTTGGATTTAGGTGAATTTAGGTATCTATTTGCATAACTGTCTCAGGACCACCCCTTAATGACATTTCAACCCAGTATATTTCATTACCCTTCTCTCCTTTCCAATCTGGATTTCTTAGGTCTGGCTCAGTAATTCCATTTACCTCAAAGCCCTATCATAATCTGATCGGGAAGTACCTGGGTAATAGTCCTTATGTGTGTTAACTCAGTGCTCTAAAAGGAGACATAAAATTAAAGAGCTATTGTTGAGATGATATAATCACAGAATGAGAAAGTAGGAAAAGAACCTTCTATCTCAATTTCTCATCCAAAATGAGACCCAATTATCAAAAATTAGGATACTATGTCTCAGATCACAGCAAATCATCCAAGGTATGTCTCCCCCATTAATTTCCTTAACTTTCCTCAATCTTAGCGAGCAGTTTCTGCTTCCTTTATTTGTAGGTAACTAAGTCTATACTCTGGTGCTATCTCTGTATAGGTTCTTGTTTATTGCCTGGTCCTATGCATATTTTGGAGTATTTGCTCCTGAAGATTCAAAAATATCAAGGCAGAGGACTTCCGGGAAGATGGCGGTGTGAGCAGGGCGGCAGAAATCTCCTCCCAAAACTATATAAATCTATGAAAACACAGCAAATACAACTATTCCTAAAAGAGAAATCGGAGCACACAGGAAAGTGCACAGCGTGCAGCCACACCTGGGAGGACTCAGCACCCCGCGAGGCGGGTAAGACACAGAGCTGCGACCCGGCAGCACCCGAAAACTCACCCAGCCCAGTGCGCCAGCGGGAGGAGAGGATTCGGAGCCGGGAGGGAGTGGAAGAGCAGGTCTGCGAAATAACCAGCCCCGGTGGTCTGTGCCGGGAGCGCTGACACACATCGCGCGGTGCATCAGACATTGGAGATGCAGAAGCTGCAGGTTTTGAGCCAGGAAGGCGCCAGGACCGTGCAGCCAGTGCCCAGGGACAAGAGAAAAGCGCGCGCCATTTGTAGCGGTCTCAGAGAGGCGGGGGGGCCCAGCGAGGGAACAACATCGCCCCGGCGGGCTCAGCCCTGCAGGCTGGAAGTCCTGGGGAACTTCGGTCCCCTTCGCTAGTGACAGAGAGAAGGGAGCAACCACGCCGGAACTTTATACAGAAAACAATAGCGTCCCATTCATTCCTGCCCCGCCCAGACCTACAAAAAAAGCGGTGCGGCCGCGGCTGCGAATTAGTGGAGCAACAGCGACACCTACAGCACGCTTAGAGAATCCACTCCAGGTGGGCTTTTTTTTTGCTCCTTTGTGTTATTTCTTGCTTTTTTTTTTCTCATCTGTTTTATTTCTTGCCCTTTTTTTTCTTTTTTCACCTTCCTTTTCTTTCATTTCTTTCTTCTTCTCTCTTTTCTTTCTCTTCCTTCTTTTTTTGGCTAGCTTGTTTTTTTTGGTGGTGCTTTTTTTTTCTTTTCTTTTTAAACCTTAAAGAGCCCAGCTGACATACGTGGCACCTACCAGCAACCACTCCTGTCAACATGACAAGACAGAAGAATATGATACAGACAAAAATCACCAAGATCCAGAGCCCCTCTGAGAAGGAATCTGAAGGGATGGAAATGCAGCATCTTCCTGAAAAAGAATTCAGAATAAAAGTCATAACCATGCTGATGGATCTACAGAGAAATATGCAAGAGCTAAGGGAGGAAGTGAGGGAAGTCAGGAAAGATAATGCAGAAATGAGACAAGCCATCGACGGGCTCAGCAGCAGACTGGACGAGATGCAAGACACTGTTAATGCAATAGAAATCAGAGAACAGGAATACAGAGCAGCTGAGGCAGAGAGAGATAAAAGGATCTCTAGGAATGAAAGAATATTAAGAGAACTGTGTGACCAATCCAAAAGGAACAATATTCGCATTATAGGAGTACGAGAGGAAAAAGAGAGAGAAAAAGGGATAGAAAGTGTCCTTGAAGAAATAATTGCTGAAAACTTCCCCATGCTGGGGAAGGAAATAGTCTCGCAGTCCATGGAAGCCCACAGATCTCCTAACACAAGGGAACCCAGGAAGACAACACCAAGACACATAATAATTAAAATGGCAAAGATCAAAGATAAGGACAGAGTATTAAAGGCAGCTAGAGAAAGAAAAAAGATGACCTTCAAAGGAAAACCCATTAGACTAACATCAGACTTCTCAACAGAAACCTTACAGGCTAGAAGAGAATGGCATGATATATTTAACGCAATGAAACAGAAGGGCCTTGAACCAAGAATACTGTATCCAGCACGATTATCATTTAAATACGATGGAGGGATTAAACAATTTCCGGACAAGCAAAAGCTGAGAGAATTTGCCTCCCATAAACCACCTCTACAAGACATCTTAAAGAAACTGCTCTAGAGGGAAGCACTCCTAAGGCTAAAAAGCTGTCACCAGAGAAAATAAAATCATAGCAAAGAAAGCAGACCATCCAAAACTAACTAAAGGCAAAGAATAAAACACCTAGTATATAAAGAATGGAGGAGGAAGAATAAGAAGGAGAGAAATAAAGAAACATCAGACTGTGTTTACAATAACTTAACAAGAAAGTTAAGTTAGATTGTTAGATAGTAAAGAAGCAACCCTTGAACCTTTGGTAACCACGAATCTAAAGCCAGCAATGGCAATAAGTACATATCTTTCGATAATCACCCTAAACGTAAATGGACGGAATGCACCAATCAAAAGACACAGAGTAAGAGAATGGATAAAAAAGAAAGACCCATCTATATGCTGCCTACAAGAAACTCACCTCAAACGCAAAGATATCCCCAGATTAAAAGTGAAGGGATGGAAAAATATATTTCATGCAAATAAGAAGGAGAAAAAAGCAGGTGTTACAGTACGTGTATCAGACAAAATAGACTTCAAAACGAAGAAAGTAGCAAGAGATTAAGAAGGACATTACATAATGATAAAGGGGTCAATCCAACAAGAGGATATAACTATTTAAAATATATATGCACCCAACACAGGGGCACCGGCATTTGTGAAACAAATACTAACAGAATTAAAGGAGGAAATAGACAGCAATGCATTCATCTTAGGTGACTTCAACACACCACTCACTCCAAGGGACAGATCAACCAGACAGAAAATAAGTAAAGACCCAGGGGCACTGAACAACACACTAGAACAGATGGACCTAACAGACATCTACAGAACTCTACACCCAAAAGCAACATGATACACATTCTTCTCAAATGCACATGGAACATTTTCCAGAATAGACCACATACTAGGCCACAAAAAGAAACTCAGTAAAATCGAAAATATTGAAACTCTACCAACCAACTTCTCAGATCATAAAGGTATTAAACTAGAATTAAACTTTAGAAAGAAAACAAAAAGGCTCACAAATACATGGAGACTTAACAACATTCTCCTAATTAATCAATGGGTCAATGACCAAATCAAAACAGAAATCAAGAGTATATGGAGACAAATGAAAACAACAGCACAAAGCCACAGCTTCTATCGGACGAGGCAAAGGCAGTTCTAAGAGGAAAGTATATTGCAATCCAGGCCTATCTAAAGAAAGAAGAACATTCCCAAATGAATAGTATAAAGACACAATTACTGAAATTGGAAAAAGAAGAACAAATAAGACCCAAAGTCACCAGAAGGAGGGACATAATAAAGATCAGAGAAGAAATAAATAAAATTGAGAAGAACAAAACAATAGAAAAAATCAATGAAACCAAGAGCTGGTTCTTTGAAAAAATAAACAAAATAGATAAACCCCTAGCCAGACTCATAAGAGAAAAAGAGAATCTACACACATAAACACAATCAGAAATGAGAAAGGAAAAATCACGACGGACCCCACAGAAATACAAAGAATCATAAGAGAATATTATGAGAATCTATATGCTAATAAGCTGGAAAACATAGAAGAAATGGACAACTTCTTAGAAAAATACAACCTTCCAAAACTGACCAAACAAGAAACAGAAAAACTAAACAGACCAATCACCAGCAACGAAATTGAATCGGTAATCAAAAAACTACCCAAGAACAAAACCCCCGGACCTGACGGATTCACCTCTGAATTCTACCAGACATATAGAGAAGAAATAACACCGATTCTCCTTAACATTTTCCAAAAAATAGAAGAGGAGGGAATACTTCCAAACTCATTCTATGAAGCCAGCATCACTCTAATACCAAAACCGGGCAAAGACCTCACCAAAAAAGAAAATTACAGACCAATATCCCTGATGAACGTGGATGCAAAAATACTCAACAAAATATTAGCAAACCGAATTCAAAAATACCTCAAGAGGATCATACACCATGATCAAGTGGGATTCATCCCAGGGATGCAAGGATGGTACAACATACGAAAATCCATGAACATCATCCGCCATATCAATTAAAAGAAGAACAAAAACCACATGATCACCTCCATAGATGCTGAAAAAGCATTTGACAAAATTCAGCATCCATTCATGATTAAAACTCAACAAAATGGGTATAGAGGGCAAGTACCTCAACATCATAAAGGCCATATATGACAAACCCACAGCTAACATCATACTTAATGGCAAGAAGCTGAAAGCTTTTCATCTAAGATCGGGAACAAGACACGGATGCCCAATGTCTCCACTGTTATTCAACATAGTACTGGAGGTCCTAGCCACCACAATCAGACAAAACAAAGACATACAAGCATCTAGATTGGTAAAGAAGAAGTCAAATTGCCACTATTTGCAGATGACATGATATTGTACATAAAAAACCCTGAAGACTCCATTCCAAAACTAGTAGAACTGATATCTGAATTCAGCAAAGTTGCAGGATACAAAATTAACACACAGAAATCTGTTGCTTTCCTATACACTAACGATGAACTAACAGAAAGAGAAATCAGAAAAACAGTTCCATTCACAATTGCATCAAAAAGAATAAAATACCTAGGAATAAAACTAACAAAGGAAGTGAACGACCTGTACCCTGAAAACTACAAGACATTCCTAAGAGAAATTAAAGAGATCACTAACAAATGGAAATGCATCCCATGCTCGTGGCTAGGAAGAATAAATATTGTCAAAATGGCTTTACTACCTAAAGCAATCTACAGATTCAACGCAATACCTATCAAACTACCAACAGCTTTTTTCAATGAACTCGAACAAATAATTCTAAAATTCATATGGGACCACAAAAGACCCCGAATAGCCAAAGCAATCCTGAGAAGGAAGAATAAAACAGGTGGAATTACACTCCCTGACTTCAACCTCTACTACAAAGCCACAGTAATCAAGACAATTTGGTATTGGCACAAAAACAGACCCACAGATCTCTGGAATAGAATAGAAAATCCAAACATCAACCCAAACACATACAGTCAATTAATATTTGATAAGGGAGCCTTGGATATACATTGGGGAGATGACGGCCTCTTCAGCAGCTGGTGTTGGAAAAACTGGACAGCTACATGTAAGAGAATGAAACTGGACTACTGTCTAACCCCATACACAAAGGTAAACTCAAGGTGGATCAAAGACCTGAATGTAAGTCATGAAACTATAAAACTCTTAGAAAAAAATATAGGCAAAAAGCTCTTGGACATAAACATGAGCGACTTCTTCATGAACATATCTCCCCGAGCAAGGGAAACAAAAGCAAAAATGAACAAGTGGGACTATATGAAGCTGAAAAGCTTCTGTACAGCAAAGGACACCATCAGTAGAACAAAAAGACTTCCTACAGTATGGGAGAATATATTCATAAATGACATATCCGATAAGGGGTTGACATCCAAAATATATAAAGAACTCACGCACCTCAACAAACAAAAAGCAAATAATCCAATTAAGAAATGGGCAGAGGACATGAATAGACACTTCTCCAAAGAAGAAACTAGATGGCCACCAGGCACATGAAAAGATGCTCCACATCACTAATCATCAGAGAAATGCAGATTAAAACCACAATGAGATATCACCTCACACCAGTGAGGATGGCCAACATCCAAAACACAAACAACAACAAATGTTGGCGAGGATGTGGAGAAAAGGGACCTCCTACACTGTTGGTGGGACTGCAAATTAGTTCAACCATTGTGGAAAGCAGTATGGAGGTTCCTCAAAAAACTCAAAATAGAAGTACCATTTGACCCAGGAATTTCACTCCTAGGAATTTACCCTAAGAATGCAGCAGCCCAGTTTGAAAAAGACAGATGCACCCCTATGTTTATCGCAGCACTATTTACAATAGCCAAGAAATGGAAGCAACCTAAGTGTCCATCAGTAGATGAATGGATAAAGAAGAGGTGGTACATATACACAAAGGAATATTATTCAGCCATAAGAAGAAAACAAATCCTACCATTTGCAACAACATGGATGTAGCTAGAGGGTATTATGCTCAGTGAAATAAGCCAAGCTGAAAAAGACAAGTACCAAATGATTTCACTCATATGTGGAGTATAAGAACTAAGGGAAAAAAAAAACTGAAGGAACAAAACAGCAGGAGACTCACAGAACCCAAGAACGGACTAATAGTTACCAAAGGGAAAGGGACTGAGGAGGATGGGTGGGAAGCGAGGGGCAAGGGGGAAGAAGGGACATTACGATTAGCAGATGTAATGTTGGGGGGGCACGGGGAGGGCTGTACAACCCAGAGAGGACAAGTAGTGACTCTATGGCATCTCACTATGCTGATGGACAGTGACTGTAATGGGGTTGGTGGGGGGGACCTGATGAAGGGGGTAGTGTAATCATCATAATATTACTCATTTAATTGTAGATTAATGATATCAAAATAAACTTCTAAAAAAATATCAAGGTAAATAATGCCTGCTTCCTTACAAACCAACTTGGTAGACTTGGTTCATAGCTGAAAAATTAACTCCTTTCCCGGAATCCAGTAAGTGATTTGGAAAGTCAGAGAAAATAGTAGGTTGGGGTGGGGAGCTGCTTTAATGCATGGGATCTGAGTCTCTCAGGAGTACCTGCTACACTGAATGAAACTTTTTTCTCTGATATCTTTTGAGGAACAGGACACCCCTTAGCAAATACCACTTTGCATCAAGGCTTCTCTTCTGCGGTCAACAGTTTACCCCCAACAGTGATACATGTGTGCTGGGTAGGAAAAATTTCCCTCTTCCCTTCAAGGTTCTCGTAGCTGGTCTAAGAAAATTGACAGAAAAAAGATCAAAGGAGAAAAAAATCACTGACCCACAGAGGCCCAATAACGAAATTGAGACCCAAAGAAATTACCAAGGCAGGCAGTTTTGAAACACTTCATACAGAGAGACAATAAATCTGAGGACAAAGAAAACTTATGTTTGGAACCCTCTATTAGTAAGAAATTCTAGTACATTAGTAAAATTATAACAAGATTTGCTTATGCATCCTTCTCAGCTCTGAATTTCTTACCTCTGGTGGTAACCATGTCTTTCTACTTTCCTGGTACAGGGAGGGTACCTTTCACACAGAAAATTTATTTCCTGGTTTCAGCAGGTGACAGAAGAAGGTCAGAGTATCCATCTTGCACTAACCTTTTTCTAGTTGCTTTAATACAAAGTAATCAATATGGGAAAGACGTACATTTGGGGGCAGTCTGCACTTGGCCCCTACATGGGCTAAATGGAAGGGCCAATGCAAATTAATTAGAATATAAGCACTGTGTACCTTAATTCCAATCCTCTGTTTTAAATATAAAGTGAGATCAGTACGGTAGCAGAATTTTGACCTCCATGAAGTTTTGTCCCTGATGTTTTGCCTCTGAATATATTTTATCACATATCACAAGGGGTTTTAGGGTTGTTAATCAACAAACCTTAAAATAGGGATATTATATTCCTATCTGGTTAGGCCCAATGTGATCACATGGACCCTTAAATGTGGGAGAGGCAGTAAGAGAGAGATGAAATGGAAGAGAGGACACAAGATTAGAGCCATAAGAGGGACTGGACCGGCCATTGTCGCCTTCAAGCCAAGGAGGGCAGGCAGCTTCCAGAAGATGAGAACAGCTCGCAGATGACAGCCAGCAAAGAAACTAGGACCTCAGTCATACAGCTACGTCCTCTGCCAACCATTTAAATTATCCTGGGAATGGATTGTTCCCTAGAGTTTCCAGAAAGGAACCCAGCCTGCAGACATCTTGATCTTGGCTTTGTAAGATTCAAAGCAGAGAAATAAGCTGATCCTACCAGACTTGGACCTATAAAACTGTAGTATTGTCATGTGGGTATGGTTTCAAGTTGCTAAATTTGTGATGTGTACACAGTGGTAGAAACAAACAAACAAAAAATACTATCTTTTAATGATTTCTCTTAAGTGGATGGGTGGATTGCTTTCATATGGGCATCCCAGTCCCTCAATGCTTAGCCTTTCTTCATAAGAATTAGCACAACACATAGCTGGTTGTACAAGAAGAAAGCATCATGATTTGTTCTAAGGGAGATAGACTAAAGCAACTGGATATAGACAATGACTCTGAATTTTCTTCCACCTTCTGAGATCTGATTAAAGTACAATTTCTACCCCAAGCAGAGGAAGATGAAATCACTTTCTTTGGCAAGTAAAAAACTCTTCCTTTGACTTCATCATGCTCCTCCTCTGTAAACACATATGCCAATCCCTTCCTGTATTGATTCTGACACCTCATTCTCAGTCTTGTCTAGGAATCTTCTCATTTTTCTCCTTGCAGATCTCAAGAGAAGAAACTTTTGGGCTTGATTGTTTTGCGTTCCATCATGTGAGGTTGTGTCTTTGGGGAAAAGCCTACTTAGGCAGAGATGGAACATACTGATTATAATCTGAATCCAGAAAGTAGAAAGTAAGTTCTTAATGAGATGGATAGATTCAATGGGGCTGCTAGGAATATTAATTATTACAGTAGAGGACACATAGTATATACTTTCATTCAATCATTTGAGCAGCCATATAAATTAGGCATTAATATCTTCATTTTTGTTGTACAAATGTTATTTATTCCCCACAGATACTAACAAGGTTCCCTTATTATAATTCATTAACTTTGCATTAGTTACAATTAATGAATGAGTTATCTATGCACTGTCATTAACTAAAGGTTGTAATGTACATTAAGGCTAACCCTTGCATTCCTATAGTTGTATGCATTGTGACAAATGCAAAATGCCATGTGTATACCATTACAATATCATCCAGAATAGATTAACCACCTTAATGATCTTTTGTGCTTTACCTATTCAGCCCTCCCCTTCCTACAACTGAAATCCTTGACAACCACTGTTCTTTTTATTTCCTCTATAGTTTCTCTTTTCCAAAAATGCCATATAGTTGGAATCACACAGCATGTAGCCCTTTCAGACTGGCTTCTTTCACTCAGCAATACACATCTAAGGTTCCTCTATGTCTTTTCATGGCTTATTACGTCCTTTCTTATTGTCACGGAGTGTCATTCCATCGTGTGGATGTACCACAGTGCGTTTATTCATTCACTTACTGAAGGACATCTTGGTTGCTTCTTCCTTGGGGCTCTCATGAATAAAGCTGCTATAAGCATTCGTGTTCAGGTTTTGTGTGAATTTTTATCAGAGATTGGATTGCATTGTTGGGAGAGAGGGGATGGTTTCTTTTAATTGGAAGGAATTTCACTGGTGTGGCACTTCTGGCTTCTCCCCACCACCTCCATTCCTCAGTCCCTCGAGAAACAGATGGACTTCTCTGATGGTACATATGTGGACATGCTGGACTTAGCTTGGTGTCTTCTGTGTTATCAAACCCACCAGGATTAGTTTACTTTCAGCCATGTCTCAAAGCTTATATGATCTTCTATTAGTAAAGAGGTCATATTATGGCCTTCATAGTTTAGTTTAATTCTTTTTTCAACTTCTGAAACACCTGCTCAGAGAAGAGGAGTACTGTTTACCATGGACTGCCTCAGGGGCTCCAACAAAACTAAGCCTCAGAAAGGTGAAGTGATTCATACAAACTCAAACAGCAAGTAGCAAGGCCAAAATTTCAGTCTAAGTTAGTTAGATTCTAAAGTCCATATTCATTCCACCACACCATCCTTTTCTGAAGTACTTCCCACTCTAGTACTGCTGGGTATTTACCATTACTATTCAGGGGACAGGAGAGTTGTATTGAAATAAACTTTGGAGAATAAAATTAAATTAAATTAAAGCTCATCAGGCTTATTTTCAGCATTTCAGTCACTTTCTTAAAAGAAGATGCACAATTTTTCCTAAATATAAAGGGCCATGGGGTTCCTTTAAAGGGCATTTCATGGGACTGCTCAATGAGACACTTTAGCAATCACTTCATTTCTGGGTTCCCAGGTACTTAAACCACGGTTTAAGAGGTGGGAAAGGTCGGCTGTTGGTGGGCATGTCCCCCTGGCCTGTGGACTCCCTGAGTTGTGAGAAGGGGAAGTATAGTCAAAGGTAGGATGGAATAAGGTCTCTCTGCTGGGTTTAGAGGGCAGGGACTCCACTTGCCTGGGCAAAGGGTATATTTAATCTTTCTTGAGAATGCCCGTTATTCCAAGCACACATCTTTTCACATCTTTTTTAATTCTCACAATCTTCTGAAATTATATATTCTATTAGTATTCCCACTTTACAAATAAGGAAGTTGCAAGCACAAATAAACTAAGTAATTTGCCCAAGGTCATATCACTAATAATTAACTGGTAGAACTAGTATTGGAGCTCAAGGAGTCTTATTCCAAAAACAATTGAAAAATGTTGCTTTAGAGCAAAATGACCATTTCTCCTAGTGGTACCATATATTTTCATCCTTTTGCTAAAGAGTAATAAATTGAAACTCTCAGTTGTAGTGGCTCTTAAATATGTGCCATAAGGGACAATTTGACCTTGATTGGAGATGGTCCTATGCTTAATACTATTCCTCTTACAGAATCACTTTGGACTCAGAAAGTTGTTCTGCCTCCCAGGATATGATAAAATGAAAATTGCATTGGAAGTTCTGTATTGTCAGACATGCTGAGAACAGCAATTTGAGAATGATGCTATTCCACAAACCCTCTTTCAAGAAGCCTTTGTAATTGAGAGATCAGAAGTGAGGGAAAGTAAAGGCATCATTTTATAGCCTGCTGAAGTATTCAAGTCTTACTCTGTACTGTTTACAGCCTAAGTCAATTGCAAATTTATTTATAGAAACTATTGGGTACTTTACAAGGTATTTTACTGCTTGTCAATATCATTGTTCATTTTCTGTAACTAGCATTTAGGAGCTGGTTTAATAAAACCCAGCATCAATTCTCTTTCAAGTTAATTCATTTGGGTTATATATGAACTAGACAAGGGTATTTGAACCTTGTAAAAGATATTCTCGTCTTTTAAATAAAAATTATCCATAGCCTGTCAGAGGGATTATTAAATGGGAAGCCAAACTGAAGCAGATAAGGCAGAAAGGGAAGGCATTAGGATTTAGTCTTAAGTATCTGCGTTTAATATCTTACAGGCTTAGTCTTAAATACCTTGCAGACACGTTTGTGGTCAATATATGGTAGACCATCAGTTTTCAGCATCAATTACTTGTGGGTGATGCCAAAGGTCCATGATATTCTGTATTCTGTTATTCTGCAGGAACATCAGCTTGAATTGCATAGAGAGAGAGCATGGTGTGTGAAGACAAGTCACTTAGGTCATGAATGAGTCCGCCTGGTATCTCCTTCCTACCACAGCTAGCATGGGGAATCTGGGCAGCTGAATAAGGTCCCCCAAATATATCCACAACTTAATTTATGGAACCTGTGAAAGTTACTCTGGATGGCAGACTAGATTTGCTAATGTGATTAAATTGAGGGTTTTGAGATCAGGAGATTACCCTGGATTATCTGGGGAGGCCCAATGTAGTCACTAGTGCCTATGTAAGAGTGACATAGGTAGAATCAGAGTAAGAGGAGAAAGCGATGTGAGGATGGAAGCAGATTGGAATGATATGCTCTGGAGTGACAACCAAAGAACACAGGTGGCCAGTAGAAGCTGGAAAAGGCAAGGAAACAAATTCTTCCCTCAGAGCTTCCACGGGGAACCAGCTCTGTCTACATATTGACTTTAACCAGTGAGACTGATTTCAGACTTCTGACTTCCAGAACTGTAAGAGAATACATTTGTATTATTTTAAGCCATTAGGTGTGTCGTAATTTGTTACAACAGCTAAAGGAAACTAATATAGGGAGCAAGATAACAAAGCAGTGAGGTGGGCAGCCCCTGGGGGCCTCCTGCGAGGGCTGAGGTCCTGGCTGCGGCATAGCCCAGCTGTGGAACTGGGCAGGCTTGGCAGCAACTCTCCCTCTCGTTTGCCCATTGACTATGATATTTAAGATAATGCAATATGTTACCTAATCATAGGGGTGTTTTAAGAATTAATAGACTGTGAACGTAAAGTGTTCAGGCCAGGGCTTAGTGCAGAGTAAGTACCCCAATATTACTTTTTGTTTTTATTAAGACATGTGAAGATACAACACGATCTTGTGGTTAAATGGTTATTGAGGAGAAACATTTACTCATTGATAAAAATGCTATTTGCTTGCGATAAGAAGATTTTCACAGGTTATTCTCAGTGATTAGATTCAGTGAGGACAGAAGATCGACATGGCGGGCCTATTTCTCAGAGCCATCTTGGTATATCTTTTCAGTTTTTAAAGAAAGATCCAATTCTGTTCATAATTCATAGATTTACTGAGTTCAAAGTATCTGTGGAGTACTTGTGATGTTCTCGTAGACATGAAGTATATGTAATGTGATAAATAACGGACATATTCCTGGAATAAGCGGCACACTCTAGTGAGAGAAGGCAATACAGCAGACAAATGGACAAGCCAGATCATTCAGAGAGCGGGAAGTGCAGAGATGGGAACAAAGTGAGTTAATGTGATAGAGTGGCCACTGTTACTATAGATGGTCTGGATGGGTAAGACTTGATGACTCGCAGTCTGAATGATGAGAAGGTGCCAGCCCTGGGTACAACAGGGGTAGGGCATCCCAGACAGAAAGAAGAACTAACCCACAGCTCTAAGGTAGAGGTGTTGGTGTGTGTGAACGGGAGGGAGAAGTTCCGCATTGTGGAGCACAGTGGATGAGTGCATAAATGATAAGAGAAGCAGGCAGCTGCGTGATTTTGAAGAGGTATATAGATCATGTGATGGAGTTTGAATTTTGAGGACATGGATAATTCTTTGGAGGGTTTTAAATAAGAGAGTAACCTGATGGGTACTATATGTTAAACTTTCGCTCTGTTTAGCATATGGAGCACAGACTGTAGCGAGCAATGAGAGAAGAAAAGAGTCAGGGTAGGTGGATTTGGAAGTCATTCCTGAGGGGCATAATGGCGGCTTCGACGGCAATGGTAGCCATGAATCGAAATAAACAGGAGTTTTACAGTGCATTTTGGAGGTGGTATCAAAGCCTTTCTGATGGCTTGGATGTAGAATGGGAGGAAAAGAGAGACAAATTATGGCTCGTCGATGTTTGAAGTAAGCAGTGAGAGGAATATTGCTTTCATTTTCTGAGATGGCAAAAGCTTAGAACACAGCAGGTTTGGTGGAGAGAAACTGAGTTCTGTATTTAAATGAGAGGCTTTTTAGACATCTAAGTGGATATATTGAGCTGGTATGTATATATATATATATATATATATATATATATATATATATATGCCTGGAGATCGTAGAATTAAGACATTTCATCCACAAATAATGAAAATTTTCCCATTTTGACAGTACATTTCCTTGGGAAGCAGTTCGATAAATTCCAAAATGTCATTGGACATTTTGCTGAAGTAATAATAGGCAGACTCAAATGAGTTAGAAGTTGTTTGTTTTTGTTGATGTTTGTTTTAATTATTGTGAGTTTTAAACATTTTTTTTTGAATTGTGTTTTTGTGACAGCAGCGGTGGCGTTATTATTATACTCCCAAATGATTCGTACTCTTGCTAAAAATCCTTTTGAAAATCAGAAAACTAAGGAAGAGATATTATTTAATTCCTGCTGCCACCTAGTGACAATGTTTGAAATTAAAAAGAAGTTAACCAAGAATGAAGACACACAGCACTCTGGAGAGCAGCTGCTTAATAGACTGTACCTCACTTTACAGATGAGAAGAGTAAAACTCAAGAGAAGGGAGGTGACTTATGCTAGGGCTCATGATTATAAGCTTGACTCTGTTACTGAAACCTCATACAGGAGATGTTGCCCTATGAGACAGAGATGTTTTTCTCACCTGAGTTGCTAGTCGTTAGTCCTCCTTTTCCAATTTTCTTTGAGATTTTTTTTCTGTTTTCTTGCTCTGAAAGAGTCTTATTTATAATCTTTGACCCGATGTTGATAGTCTTAGCTGCTGATGGATAGAGAGATTCCTAGGATTAAGCATCAAGGAAATTTCAATCAATGTTATATCCTTAACACTTACAGAATAGGTTATTAAGAGCTAATTAATCAAATTGCCTTTTTGTTTTTACTTTACAAAAATTTCACAAACTAGTTGTATGCAAATGAATTAACATTCATTTCAAACTTTAACACTTAATCATTTTTTGCAGTCATTTAGAAATATGTAAGCCACTTTGCAATGAGCCTTTTAAGAATTCATGAAAGTTTCCCCAACTGTCAACCCAGAAAGGAAGTATATTTTGTTGATATTATGATGAAACACCTTAAGAAAACACATACACGAAACTAAGACATAGATACTTAGAATCAAAGTTTAGCACTCAGACAACTGTGTCTTAGTAAACTTGCCCTAATTAATCCTATGAAAGGGGGCAGTTATGATGGAAGAGGGCTTAGAGGCTGCACTGAACAGAGAAACCGGGATGTGGAGACAACAGACCTGGGTTTGGACTATGGCTGCTGCCCAGTAGTCATGTGACCTTCATCAAGTTACTTAGCCTGCCTATCAGCCGTTTTCTCATCTCAGTAAAAAATACACAGCACGTGGTTACAGTAAGACTTTTAAGTGATTTTTAAAAACTTATTAAAGAATCTGCTTTAAAATACAGTTTTTATTATTTTCAGATATGACAAATCCAACAGATCATTTCAAAAATAGCTTTTATAGTCACAGACCTCAAGAGGTAGTGGCATGCTACTCCATGGGGGCCACACAGGGAAGCACCAGAGTGTCAGGAGGCAGATTAGGTCAGAGGAGAATGCAGGCAAGAGGTTTCACTGTGATTCTCCTGGGAAGGAATAGGTAAGGCAGGGTAGGCGGGTCTGGGATTGGCCAGTATGGATAATCTCAGTAGGCTCTAGGGCACAGGGACTGTCTCTAGTTGTCTGGTACTTGGTTCTGGGGTGATGAGAACACAAGAACAGTGGCCCTGAGTGTAAGAGCTTGATAAAGGAGGTGGTTGGGTGGTTGGGTTCTGGGTTGGGTGGTTTGCATGTGAAAGGTATGCTCAGAAGTGATTGAGGAACTATCTCTAGCAATTGACTAGCCCTGGGAGGGGCAGTCTCACCAGCAAGGGTCAGATGTCAAAGCATCAGAAACACATGATTAATAAATAAAATGATTTATCTGATGGGAACCCAGAATAAATGGCCACAATGATGACAATACGATAATGCAAAGACAAATTTGGCAAGATGCCTGCTTTCAAAGATATCACAATCTATTCTGGGCTCACAGAAATGAATGCAAATTTAATTTAATGTAATAAGTACTAGAGTGTTAGTGCATATAAGGTATTATGAGGGGACAGCAGAGAGAGGGAGGGAGATATGGATTTAGCTTTGTTGAAAGGAAATTAAGGGAAGAATATATAAAGATAATGTATAAATTGGTCCAAAAGGATAAGTAGATGTTAACTCAATGAACAAAAAATGGGGCTGGTATGACAAAGAACATAGAAAGAGACAGTAATATGTAATAGCAAAGGGGTGTGACCTGGGAACATTACGTGATATGGGGAATGGCCTGGAATTCATTATGGCTCAAGGAGAGTAAAATAATGATATCACTGACAATAAGAATGAAGATATAGAGAAAAATAGAAAACATTTACCAAATTTATACTCCAAGTCAGGTACTGTGTCAAACCTGTAACCTGTACTATTTCATTCAATCCTTAGAAAAAAATGAATAAATGCAGATGCCACCCCCCACTTGGACTGATGGGTTCTGATGTAGGAGTTCTTTGGAGCAACCTATAGCATTCACACTCAGTGTCTGATCTCAGCCACCTGCAGGGTCCATGAGTGCTACATGGAAATACTTGATAGCAGTCCAGAGCCCAAAGGAGCTGAGGGGGAATGTACACAGAGCCTGAATCCATGCTGTCTATAGGACCTGGTGGGCACCAAACACAGGAATTCCCCGGAGTGGTCCCATGCAGCCCAGAGCACAAACAGGCATTCAGATGAGGGGGCACAGGGGATTCAGCAGACACCACGGGAGTTGCGAGGAGTGTACCTCTGACCCAGGAGCTCCTCCAAAGGCCTCCCAAGGCCATGTCCCTGGGTCCATGCCCTGTGAACCCCAGCATCAGAAAAACCCTATGTTATACTTACTTGGCCTCCAGCTTTCAAAAGCACAAAGCACATACAGCCTAGACTCTATTACATAAGACCAGTTCTTCAAAGCCAGGAAAGCAAGCCTCTTCAACTAATTCATAGAAAAAACACAGAAATTTCAT
Source organism: Smutsia gigantea (assembly GCA_032199065.1). Classification (NCBI taxonomy): domain Eukaryota; kingdom Metazoa; phylum Chordata; class Mammalia; order Pholidota; family Manidae; genus Smutsia; species Smutsia gigantea. Next base: position 166,736 of record JAVSCE010016517.1, on the reverse strand, counting down.
GCAAAGTAAAGAGAGGACTATGCTCCAAATGAGAGAACAAGACAAATCCCCAGAAAAAAAGCTAAATGAAACAGAGTTAACCAATCTACCTGATAAAGAGTTTAAAGTAATGGTTATAAAGATACTCATGGGGCTTGAGAAAACAATAGCAGAACTTAAGGCAGACTTAAACAAAGAGAGAGAAAGTCCAACAGAATGAATCAGAGTTGAATAATTTAATAGATGAAATAAAAAATACACTAGAGGGAATGAACAACAGACTAGAGCATGTATAAGAACAGATCAGTGGCTTGGAAGATAGAGTAATGGAAAGCACTCAAGTTGAACAGCAGAAAGAAGAAAGACTTAAAAGAAATGAGGATACGGTAAGAGAGTTCTGGGACAACATCAGTCCTAACATCTGATTATAGGCATTCCAGAAGGAGAAGAGAGAGAGAAAGGAGAAGAAATTTTATTTCAAGAGATAATAACTAAAATCTTCCCTAACCTGAGGAAGGAAACAGTCTACTAGGTCCAGGAAACACAGAGAGCTCCAAGCAAGATGATCCCAAGGAGGTCCACACCATGACACATCATAATCAAAATGTCAAAGATTAAAGACAAAGAGATAATCTCAGAAGCAGCAAGAGAAAAGCAACAAATTACATATAAAGGAAACCCCATAAGGTTATCATCTGACTTTTCTGCAGAAATTCTACAGCCAGAAGGGAATGGAATGATATATTCAAAGTGCTGAATGGAAAAAAACCTCCAACAAGATACTCTACCCAGCAAGGTTATCATTCAGAACTGAAGGAGAAATACAGAGCTTCATACATAAACACAGTTAAAAGAGTTCACCACTACTAACCAACTTTACAAGAAATACTAAAGGGACTTCTTTAATAAGAAAAGAAAATCCATAACTAGAAGCAAGAAATTTAAGAAAGAAAAAATTTTCTGCTGGTAAAACAAACATAGCAGAGGTAGTAGATCAATTACTTGAAAACTAATATGAAGATAAAAAAGACAAAAATAAAAAAAGCAATTACACCTAAAAGTTAGTTAAGGGAATCATTTAATAAAAAGGTGTAAAAGAAGATATTATATACATCAAATATATATAGAATGGAGAGTAAAAATATGTAGTGCGTGACAATCAGCTTATTATCGATTGTTATATTCATAAGATGTCATTTAAAAATCCCATGGTAATGACAAACCAAAAACTTATAATACATACACAAAAAAGAGAAGGGAACCCAACCACAACACTAAAGAAAGCCATAAAACACAAGAGAAGAGAGGAAACAGGAAACATTTAACAAAACTGCAATAAGTGCATACATATCAATAATTGTTATAAATGTAAGTTGTTTAAATGCCCCAATCAGAAGACATAGGGTGACTTAATGGAAAAAATACAAGACCCATCTATTTGCTGCCTACAAGAAACTCACATCAGACCTAAGGACACACACAGACTAAAATTGAAGGAATGGAGAAAGATATACCATGAAAATAGGGGTGGAAAAAAAAGCTGAAGCTGAAATACTTAGACAAAATAGACTTCAAAACAAAGAAAGTAATAAAAGAAAAAGAAAGACATTACATAATAATAAAGGTATTAGTCCAACAAGAGGATACAATTATGAATATCTATGCACCCAACATAGAAGCACCTAAATATATAAACCAAATATTAACAGACCTAAAGGGAAAAATTGACAGCAACACATAATATTAGAGGATTTTAGTACCCCATTTATCAATGGATAGATCATCCAAGCAGAAAATAAAAAAGGAAATAAAGGCATCAAATGACATATTAAACCAGATGGACTTAACAGATATTTAGAGAATATTCAACCCAAAAGCAATAGAATACATATTTTTCTCAAGTTCACATGGAACAATCTCCAAAATAGATCACATATTAGGACAAAATGAAAAGTATCAAGAAATGTAAGAATATTGAAATTGTATCAAGCATCTTCTCAGACCACAGTGGTATGAAAATCAAAATTACAAGGAAAAAAAATGAAAAAAAGCCCCACAAACTGGAGGCTAAACAACATGCTGCTTCTAAATAATCAATGGATCAGGAAACAGATCAAAGAGGAAATAAAACTATATATGGAGATAAATGAAAACAAAAACACAATGGTTCAAAATTTGTGGAATCCAGTAAAAGAAGTTCCAAGAAGGCAGTTTGTAGCAATACAGGCCTACATCAGAAAAAAAGAACAAGCTCAAATAAACAATTTAACCCTACAACTGAAGGAACTAGAAAAGAAGAATAAACAAAGCCCAAAATTAGTAGAAGGAGGGATATGATAAAGATTAGAGCAGAAATAAATAAAATAGAGACTAAAAAAAGGAAAAAAAATCAGTGAAACCAAAAACTGGTTCTTTGAGAAGATAAATAAGATAGACAACCCTTATCCAGACTTTTCAAAAAAAGAAGAGGACACAAATAAACAAAATTAGAAATGAAAAAGAAGTTACAACCAATACCACAGAAACGCTAAGAGTTATAAGAGAATTCTATTAAAAATTATATGCCAATAAATTGGACAACCTAGAAGAAATGGATAAATTCCTAGAAACATATAATCTTTCATGAATGACCTAGGAAGATATACAAAATCTGAACAGACTGATTACTAATAACAAAATTGAACTGATAATCCAACAAACAAAAGTCCAGAATCAGAGAGCTTCACAGGTGAATTCTATCGAACATTTAATGATGAGCTAATACCTATCCTTCTTAAAGTATTCTGAAAAACTAAAGAGGAGGAAATATTTCCAGACTCATTCTATGGGACCTGTACTACTCTAATACCAAAACCAGACAAAGACACTACAATAAAAGAGAACTACAAACCAATTTCCCTGATGAACATAGATGTAAATATCCTCAAAAAATGTTAGCAAACCAAATTCAAAAGTAAAGAAGAGGATCATTCATCATAACCAAGTGGGATGTATTCCAGAGATGCAAGCATGGTACAATATCCGCAAATCAACCAATGTGATATGCCACATTAACAAAAGGAGAGATAAAAACCATATGATCATCTCAATAGATGCTGAAAAAGCATTTGACAAAATGCAACATACATTCATGATAAAAACTCTCAACAAAGTGGGTACAGAGGAAACATACCTCAAGATAATAAAGGCCATATACAACAAAACCACAGACAACATCATACTCAATAGCAAAAAGCTGAAAGCTTTTCCTCTAAGATCAGGAACAAGATAAGGTAAGGATGCCCACTCTTACCTCTTCTATTCAACATAGTATTGGAAGTCCAAGCTATGGCAATCAGAGAAGAAAAATAAATAAAAGGCATCCAAATTGGTAAGGAATAAGTAAAAATGTCACTATCTGCAGATGATATGATACTATGTACTCAAAACCCCAAAGACTCCATCAAAAAATCTGTTAGAACTAATAAACAGATTCAGCAAAGTCGCAGAATATAAAATCAATGCACAGAAATCTGTTGCACTCCTGCATACTAACAGTGAACTAGCAGAAAGAGAAACAAAGAAAACAATTCCATTTACAATTGCATCAAAAAGAATAAAATACCTAGGAATAAATCTAACCAATGAGGTAAAAGACCTGCACTCTGAAAACTATAAGACACTCATGAGAGTAATTAAAGAAGACACAAATAAATGTAAACCTACCCTGTGCTCATGTGAAAGAATTAATATTGTCAAAATGGCCAAAATAATTTATAGATTCAATGCAATCCCCATCAAAATACTAATGGAATTTTTCAATGAACTAGAGCAAAAAATCCTAAAATTTATGTGGAACCATAAAAGAGCCTGAATAGCCAAAGCAATCTGGAGAAAGAAAAACAAAGCTGAGAACATACTCCCAATTTCTGGCTACACTACAAAGCTACAGTGATTAAAACTGTATGGCACCAGAACAAGAACAGACCCACATCAATGGAACAGAAAAGAGAGCCCAGAAATAAATCCATGCATATATGGCCAATTAATATATAACAAAGAATCCTTGAATATACAATGGGGAAAAGATAATTTCTTCAATAAATGGTGCTGGGAAAACTGGACAGCTACATGTAAGAGAATGAAACTAGATCACTGTCTCACAACATACACAGAAGTAAACTCTAAATGGCTTGAAGAACTAAATGTAAGACAAGAAACTATAAAACTCCTAGAAGAAAACATAAGCAAGAATCTCATCAACATGGGAAATTTCTTTATTCATACATTTATCAAAGCAAGAGAAACAAAAGCAAAAATAAACAAGTGGACTACATGAAAACAAAAAACTTCTAACAACAAAGGAAACCCTCAGCAAAACAAAAAGACAACCTACTGTATGGGAGAATATATTTGCTAATGACATATCTGACAATCTGTAAAGGGCTAATATCCATAATATATAAAGAATTCATACAACTCAACAACAACAAAAAAACCCATAAATAATCTAATTAGAAAATGGGCAGAGGACTTGAACAGATGTTTGTCTAAAGAAGACATACAGATAGCCAACAGACACATGAAAAGGTGCTCAATAGCACTAATCATTAGGGAAATGCAAATCAAAAACACCATGAGTTATCACTTTACATAAGACAGAATGGCCACTATCCAAAAGACAAGAAATAACAAGTGTTGGAGTGAATGTGGAGAAAAGAGAACTCTTCTACATTGTTGGTGGAAATGTGAGTTGTTCAAGTCACTGTGGAAAACAACATGGAAGCTCCTCAAAAAACTAAAAATAGAAATACCATATGATTTATCAATTCCTGAAGAAATTTGGGAACTTACTCAAAGAAAACAAAGTCACTAATTTGAGGAATATATGCACATGCATGTTCATTGCAGCATTGTTTACAACAGCAAAGATATGAAAGCAACCCAAATGCCCATTGATAGGTGAATGAATAAAGAAGACATTGTTTGTATACACAATGGAATATTACTCAGCCATAAAAGAAAAACTTGCTATGTGAGGCAACATGGATGGACCAACATGAACTTAGCATGGGTATCATGGTAAGTGAAATATACCAGGCAGAGAAACACAAATACTGCATGATTTCATTTATATGTGGAACTAAAAAACAAAAAAGTAGACCCACAAATATAGACAACAGACTGTTGGTTACCATAGGGAAGGGGGCAGAGAATGAGAGAAATAGGTGAAGGGGACAAAGAGGTACAAACCTCAAATTGTAAAATAAGTTAAACATAGGAATGGAAGTACAACTTGGAGAATTTAACCAATAATATTGTAATATCTTGGCATGATAATGTGATATTGTGGCAAGCACCTAGTAATGTATATAATTAGCTAGTATCTATACTGTATATTTGAAACCAACACAATATTGTGTGCCAACTTTATGGCAATTAAAAAAATGAGGTAAATGCTTTTAGCATTTCATTTCATGAAAGAGAAAACTGCACTTTAAAGTTTATGTAATTTTCTCAAAATCAGACAATGAATGAATATTGGAGTCAGGATTTGAACCTAGCTAAGTCTGATTTCACAAAACAAAACGGTTTTAAGATGAGACCCATGAACTACTAGAGTGGGTGCCTATTAAAAATGTAAATTCTTAATCTCACCCTAAATACACTTAAGAAGGAAGTTTAAGCCTGAATTATCAGTAATTCTGAAGCACATTAAAGTTTGAGGTTCACCAAGCTAGTGTCCATGAGAGAGAGTTTCAGGCAAAGTGGACATTGGAAGATTGAAAGAAAAGATCAGGGAACTTATAAAGGTCTTGTATGTTTTACACAGGATTGGTACATTTTCTTAAAAGCAAAAATAATCATTGGAAGTTTCACAAGTGAGTTCAAATTATTTTGAAATCATTGCTTTTTGTTATTATTAAATGTGTCATCCATGCTGTTGAACAAAATGGAATTTCAGACTGTCTAGAGAGGTTCTGGGAAGATGGCGGCATGAGCAGGACAGTGGAAATCTCCTCACAAAACCATATGTATTTTTGAAATAAAACAAATACAACTATTCCTAAAAGAGAGACCAGAAGATACAGTACAACAGCCAGGCTACAGCTACATCTGCGAGAACTCAGCGCCTCACCAAGCGGGTAAGATACAAAGCCGACCCAGCGGGACACGAACACTCTCCCATCCCAGCTCACCAGCAGGAGGAAAATAATCAGAGTGGGGAGGGAGTGGAAGCACAGGCCAGCTAAATAACCAGCCCTGGTGATCTGCACCGGGAGCACAGACACACAACGCATGTTGTACTGGAGACTGGAGAAACAGAAGGACAGGATCCGAGATGGAGACTGCAAGCAGGTCCCCACAGCCAGCTCCCCTGGGACAAAAGAAAAGCGGGCGTTTTCTTAAACGTCTTAAAGAGACAAGGGCCCAACAGCAGAGCAAAATCATCCCAGTGCACTCAACCCAGCAGGCTGGGAATCTTGAGGAACTTCGGGCCCCATAACCAGCTGCCGGGTGAAGCAGCCTCAAGGCCCCTCACAGAGATATGCAGCCTGCCATTTGTTCTCCCCGGCCGGTGCTGCGGCGGATCTGCCACAGCTGCAGAACAGCGGGAGAGCAGCCCCGCCAACAGCAACCACAAAGAATCCCCTCCTGGCGGGTGTGCAGCTAATCGGGAAGGGTTGCAGAAGCCAGACCAAGGGCTGAAAGGCACCAAGGGGTACAGAACGCACCTGGCATGGCTGCAAACCCATGCAGTGCTCTAAGCTAGCCTGAGGGTTGCCCCGTCCATGGCAGTTTAGAGGATTATCCCAGAGACTGCCTCCCAGTGTCCGGGAAAATGGCACAGGCTGCGGAGAAGGGCAAGGAGAACGACAAGCAGGAAGGGACTTTGTTCTCCCAGCTGGCACCTGCCTGCGACCACTTCTATTGCCAGGAAAAGACAGAAGAATGTGGTCCAGTCAAGACTCACCCAGACAACCCCAGAGAGAGGGCTGGGTGGGATAGACTTAAACAATCTTCTTGAAAAAGAATTCAGAATAAAAGTCATAACCATGCTGATGGACCTACAAAGAAATAGGCAAGAGCTAAGAGAGGAAGTGAGGGAAAATATTACAGAAATGAAACACTCGATTGACAGGCTGAAGGGCAGACTGGACAAGGTGCAACAGACTGTTAATGGAATAGAAATCAGAGAACAGGAATACAGAGAAGCTGAGGCAGAGAGAGATAAAAGGATCTCTAGGAATGAAAGAATATTAAGAGAACTGTGTGACCAATCCAAATGGAACAATATTCGCATTATAGGAGTACTAGAAGAAGAGAGAGAAAAAGGGATACAAAGTGTCTTTGAAGACATATTGAGGAGAATTTCCCCAAGCTGGGAAAGGAAATAGTTTCTCAGATCATGGAAGCCCACAGATCTCCCAACACAAGGGACTCAAGGAGGACAACACCAAGACATATAATAATTAAAATGGCAAAGATCAAAGACAAGAAAGGAGTGTAAAAGGTAGCCAGAGAGAAAAAAAAGATCACCTACAAAGGAAAACCCATCAGGCTAACATCAGAATTCTCAACAGAAACCTTACAGGCCAGAAAAGAATGGCATGATATTATTTAATGCAATGAAAGAGAAGGGCCTGGAACCAACAATACTGTATCCAGCACGATTATCATTTAAATTTGAGGGAGGGATTAAATAATTCCCAGACAAGCAAAAGTTGAGGGAATTTACCTCCCAAAAATCACCTCTACAGGGTATCCTAAAGGGAATGCTCTAGATGGAAGCACTCCTAAGGCTAAAAAGATGACACCAGAGAAAATAAATTCATAGCAAAGAAAGCAGACCATCCAAATACTAACTAAAGGCAAAAAATAAAATCAACTTTCCACAAAACCAGTCAAAGGAACGCAAAAGAGTACAGAATAAAACAGCTAATATATAAAGAATGGAGGAGGAAGAATAAGAAGGGAGAGAAATAAAGAATCATCAGACTGTCTATATAATAGCTTAACAAGAGAGTTAAGTTAGACTGTTAGATAGTAAAGAAGCTACCCTTGAACCTTTGGTAACCACGAATCTAAAAGCTGGCAATGGCAATAAGTACATATGTATCGATAATCACCCTAAATGTAAATGGACTGAATGCACCAATCAAAAGACACAGAGTAACAGAATGGATAAAAAAGCAAGACCCATCTATATGCTGCTTACAAGAGACTCACCTCAAACCCAAAGATACACACAGACTAAAAGTGAAGGGATGGAAAAATATATTTCATGCAAACAACAGGGAGAAAAAAGCAGGAGTTGCAGTACTTGTGTCAGACAAAATAGACTTCAAAACAAAGAAAGTAGCAAGAGATAAAGAAGGACATTGCATAATGATAAAGGGGTCAGTCAACAAGAGGATATAACCATTTTAAATATACATGCACCCAACACAGGATGACCAACATATGTGAAACAAATACTAACAGAATTAAAGGAGGAAATAGAAAGCAATGCATTCATTTTAGGAGACTTCAACACACCACTCACGCCAAAGGACAGATCAATCAGACAGAAAATAAGTAAAGACACAAAGGTAATGAACAACACACTAGAACAGATGGACCTAATAGACATCTACAGAACTCTGCAACCAAAAGCAGCAGGATACACATTCTTCTCAAATGCACATGGAACATTTTCCAGAATAGACCACATACTAGGCCACTAAAAGAGCCTCAGTAAATTCAAAACGATTGGAATTGTACCAACCAACTTCTCAGATCACAAAGGTATAAAATTAGAAATAAATTGTACAAAGAAAATAAAAAGGCTCACAAATACATGGAAGCTTAACAACATGCTCCTAAATAATCAATGGATCAACAACCGAAACCAAACAATATATGGAAACAAATGACAACAACAGCACAAAGCCCCAATGGCTCTGGGATGCAGCAAAGGCAGTTATAAGAGGAAAGTATATTGCAATCCAGATCTATTTAAAGAAGGAAGAACAATCCCAAATTAATAGTATAAAGTCACAATTATTGAAATTGGAAAAGAAGAACAAATGAGGCCCAAAGTCACCAGAAGGAGGGACATAACAAAGATTAGAGAAGAAATAAATAAAATTGAGAAGAATAAAACAATAGAAAAAATCAATGAAACCAAGAGCTGGTTCTTTGAAAAATAAACAAAATAGATAAACACCTAGCCAGACTTATTAAGAGAAAAACAGGATCTACACACATAAACAGAATCAGAAATGAGAGGTAAATTCATGACAGACCCCACAGAAATACAAAGAATTATTAGAGAATACTATGAAAATCTGTATGCTCACAAGCTGGAAAACCAAGAAGAAATGGACAACTTCTTAGAAAAATACAACCTTCCAAGACTGACCAAGAAAGAAACGGAAAACTAAACAGACCAATTACCAGCAACAAAATTGAATTGGTAATCAGAAAACTACCCAAGAACAAAACCCACGGGCCAGATGGATTCACTTCTGAATTTTTTCAGACATATAGAGAAGAAATAATACCCATTCTCCTTAAAGTTTTCCAAAATATTGAAGAGGCGGGAATACTCCCAAACTCATTCTATGAAGCCAGCATCACTCTAATATCAAAACAAGGCAAAGACGCCACCAAAAAAGAAAACTACAGACCAATATCCCCGATGAACATAGACGCAAAAATACTCAACAAAATATTAGCAAACTGAATTCAAAAGTACATTGAGAGGATCATACAACATGATCAAGTTGGATTCATCCCAGGGATGCAAGGATGGTACAACATTCAAAAATCCATCATCATCCACCACCTCAACAAAAAGAAGAACAAAAACCACATGATCACCTCCAGAGATGCTGAAAAAGCATTTGACAAAATTCAACACCCGTTCATGATAAAAACTCTCAATAAAATGTGTACAGATGGCAACTACCTCAACATAATAAAGGCCATATATGACAAACCCACAGCCAACATCATACTTAGCAGTGGGAAGCTGAAACCTTTTCATCTAAGATCGGGAACAAGACAGGGATGCCCACTCTCTCCACTGTTATTCAACATAGTACTGGAGGTCCTAGCCACCGCAATCAGACAAAACAAAGACATACAAGGCATCCAGACTGGTAAAGAAGAAGTCAAATTGTCACTGTTTGCAGATGACATGATATTGTACATAAAAAACCCTAAAGACTCCACTCCAAAACTACTAGAACTAATATCTGAATTTGGCAAAGTTGCAGGATAGAAAATTAACACACAGAAATCTGTTGCTTTCCTATACACTAATGACGAGCTAACAGAAAGAGGAATCAGGAAAACAATTCCATTCACAATTGCATCAAAAAGAATAAAATACCTAGGAATAAACCTCACCTAAGAAGTGAAAGATCTATACCCTGAAAACTACAAGACACTCCTAAGAGAAATTAAAGAGGACACTAACAAATGGAAATGCATCCCATGCTCTTGGCTAGGAAGAATAAATATTGTCAAAATGGCTATACTACCTAAAGCAAATCTACAGATTCAATACAATCCCTATCAAAATACCAACAGCATTCTTCAATGAACTGGAAAAAATAATTCTAAAATTCATATGGCACCACAAAAGACCCCGAACAGCCAAAGCAATCCTGAGAAGGAGGAATAAAACGGGGAATTAGGCCCCCTGACTTCAAGCTCTACTACAAAGCCACAGTAATCAAGACAATTTGGTATTGGCACAAGAACAGACCCACAGACCAGTGGAACAGAATAGAGAGTCCAGACATTAACTCAAACATGTACAGTCAATTAATATACGATAAAGGAGCCAAAGATATACAATGGGGAAATGACAGCCTCTTTAACAGCTGGTGTTGGCAAAACTGGACAGCTACATGTAAGAGAATGAAACTGGATTACTGTCTAACCCCATACACAAAAGTAAACTCAAAATGGATCAAAGACCTGAATGTAAGTCATGAAACCATAAAACTCTTAGAAAAAAGCCGAGGCAAAAATCTCTTGGACATAAATATGAGCAACTTCTTCATGAACATATCTCCCTGGGCAAGGGAAACAAATACAAAAATGAACAAGTGGGACTATATCAAGCTGAAAAGCTTTTATACAGCAAAGGACACCATCAGTAGAACAAAAAGACATCCAACAGTAGGGGAGAATATATTCATAAATGACATATCCAATAAGGGGTTGACATCCAAAATATATAAAGAACTCACGTGCCTTAATAAACAAAAAGCAAATAATCCAATTAAAAAATGATCAGATGATCTGAATAGACACTTCTCCAAAGAAGAAATTCAGATGTCCAACAGGCACATGAAAAGATGCTCCACATCGCTAATCATCAGAGAAATGGAAATTAAAACCACAGTGAGATATCACCTCACACCAGTAAGGATGGCCAACATCCAAAACACAAACAACAACAAATTTGGTGAGGATGTGGAGAAAGGGGAACCCTAGTACACTGCTAGTGGGAATGTAAATTAGTTCAACCATTGTGGAAAGCAGTATGGAGGTTCCTCAAAAAACTCAAAATAGAAATACCATTTTGACCCAGGATTCCAATTCCTAGGAATTTACCCTAAGAATGCAGGAGCCCAGTTTGAAAAAGACATATGCACCCCTATGTTTATCGCAGCACTATTTATTTACAATAGCCAAGAAATGGAAGCAACCTAAGTGTCCATCAGTAGATGAATGGATAAAGAAGATGTGATACATATACACAATGGAATATTATTCAGCCATAAGAAGAAAACAAATCCAGACATTTATAACATGGATGGAGCTAGAGGGTATTATGCTCAGTGAAATAAGCCAAGCGGAAAAAGACAAGTATCAAATGATTTCACTCATATGTGGAGTATAAGAACAAGGAAAAAAAAAAACTGAAGGAACAAAACAGCAGGAGACTCACAGAACCCAAGAAGGACTAACAGATACCAAAGGGAAAGGGACTGGAGAGGATGGATGGGAAGGGTGCGACAGGGGGAAAAAGGGCCATTATGATTAGCAGACATAATGTAGTTGGGGAGAGGCACAGGAAGGTTATACAACTCAGAGAAGACAAGTAATGATTCTATAGCATCTCACTACGCTGATGGACAGTGAGTGTAATGGGGTATATGGGGGGACTTGATGATATGGGGAGTCTAGTAACCATAATGTTTCACATGTAATTGTAGATTAATGATACAAAAAACAAATAGTTTCATGCTATTATACAAAACACCAAGTGGAAGAAATTTATGAATGCAATTCCACTACTCACATATAAGTCCTGCTAACAAATGGATGTATATTCCTAGAGTGTTTAAATCTATATAGTAAACTATCTTAACTTTAAAACCAATATAGAATCATGCAAAATGTTGTGGGCTCTGGAAAGATTATTATTAAAGTATTATTAAAGTTGACTCTAGAACAAGGTGTGCAAACTTTTTTGAGAACCAGATACTAAATATCTGAGGCTTTGTGGGCTACCTGATCTTTGTCACAATGGCTCGATTTTGCTGATAAAATGCAAAAGCAGCCTTAGACAATACACAAAAGCATGGATATGGCTGTATCCCAGTAAAACTTTTTTTACATTTCAAATATAAATGTTGAGCCAAATATGGACTGTATGACATAATTTAGCAACCCTGTCTGGAGTAAGATTATGCTAATATTTGTGACAAATAAGAGAGTTTGAACTAGAGCTGTCATGTTGGAATGTGGATAAGGCTATATATTCTCAAAGTATTTCTGAGAAGGCAAGATGAGAGATTGAAATTATAATGTCAGGCATAGGAAAGGGTCAAACGTGATTCTGAACTTTCTATCCCAAGTTACTAGATAGATTGACATATTGTGAAATAAGATGTGAAATGCATGAAGAATAAATTTTATTAGAATTTATATGCATCAGAGACCACAGAGAGCTTCCGGGAAGATGGCGGTGTGAGCAGGGCGGCAGAAATCTCCTCCCAAAACCATATAAATCTATGAAAACACAGTAAATACAACTATTCCTAAAAGAGAAATCAGAGCACACAGGAAAGTGCACAGCATGCAGCCACACCTGGGAGGACTCAGCACCCCGCGAGGCGGGTAAGATACAGAATCACGACCCGATGGCACCCGAACACTCACCCAGCCCAGCGCGCCGGTGCGAGGAGAGGAGTCGGAGCTGGGAGGGAGTGGAAGAGCAGGTCCGTGAAAGAACCAGCCCCGGTGGTCTGCACCAGAGCACCGGGAGCGCTGACACGCATCGTGCGGTGCATCAGACATTGGAGAGGCAGAAGGTGCAGGTTTTGAGCCGGGAAGGTGCCAGGACCGTGCAGCCAGTGCCCAGGGAAAAGAGAAAAGCGCGCGCCATCTATAGCGGTCTCGGAGAGGCGGCGGACCCAGCGAGGGAACACCAGCGCCCCGGCGGGCTCAGCCCTACAGGCTGGAAGTCCTGGGGAACTTCGGTCCCCTTCACTAGTGCAGCCAGTGCCCAGGGACAAGAGAAAAGTGTGTGCCGTTTGTAGCAGTCTCGGAGAGGCAGGGGGCACAGCGAGGGAACACCAGCGCCCTGGCGGGCTCAGCCCTGCAGGCTGGAAGTCCTGGGGAACTTCGGTCCCCTTCGCTAGTGACAGAAACAAGGGAGCAACCACGCTGGAACTTTATACAGAAAATAATAGTGTCCCATTCATTCCTACCTACAAAAACGGCACGGCTGCAGCTGGGAATTAGTGGAGCAACAGCGACATCTACAGCACGCGTTGAGAATCCATTCAAGAGCCCAGCTGACATAAGTGGCACCTGCCAGTGACCACTCCTGCCAGCATGACAAGACAGAGGAAGTTAATACAGACAAAGCTCACCAAGATTCAGAGCCCATCTGAGAAGGAATCTGAAGAGATGGAAATGCAGCATCTTCCTGAAAAAGAATTCAGAATAAAAGTCATAACCATGCTGATGGATCTACAGAGAAATATGCAAGAGCTAAGGGAGGAAGTGAGGGAAGTCAGGAAAGATAATGCAGAAATGAGACAAGCCATCGATGGGCTCAGCAGCAGACTAGACGAGATGCAAGACACTGTTAATGCAATAGAAATCAGAGAACAGGAACACAGAGCAGCTGAGGCAGAGAGAGATAAAAGGATCTCTAGGAATGAAAGAATATTAAGAGAACTGTGTGACCAATCCAAAAGGAACAACATTCGCATTATAGGAGTACCAGAGGAGGAAGAGAGAGAAAAAGGGTAGAAAGTGTCTTTGAAGAAATAATTGCTGAAAACTTCCCCATGCTGGGGAAGGAAATAGTCTCGCAGTCCATGGAAGCCCACAGATCTCCTCACATGAGGGACCCCAGGAAGACAACGCCAAGACACATAATAATTAAAATGGCAAAGATCAAAGATAAGGACAGAGTATTAAAGGCAGCTAGAGAAAGAAAAAAGATCACCTTCAAAGGAAAACCCATCAGACTAACATCAGACTTCTCAACAGAAATTTTACAGGCTAGAAGAGAATGGCATGATATATTTAATGCAATGAAACAGAAGGGCCTCGAACCAAGAATATTGTATCCAACACGATTATCATTTCAATATGATGGTGGGATTAAACAATTTTCAGACAAGCAAAAGCTGAGAGAATTTGCCTCCCATAAACCACCTCTACAGGACATCTTAAAGGAACTGCTCTATAGGGAAGCACTCCAAAGGCTAAAAAGCTGTCACCAGAGAAAATAAAATCATAGCAAGAAAGCAGAACACCCAAAACTAACTAAAGGCAAAGAATAAAACACCTAGTATATAAAGAATGGAGGAGGAATAAGAAGGGAGAGAAATAAAGAAACATCAGACTGTGTTTACAATAACTTAACAAGAAAGTTAAGTAACATTGTTAGATAGTAAATAAGCAACCCTTGAATCTTTGGTAACCATGAATCTAAAGCCAGGAATGGCAATAAGTACATATCTTTCGATAATCACCCTAAACGTAAATGGACTGAATGCACCAATCAAAAGACACAGAGTAACAGAATGGATAAAAAAGCAAGACCCATCTGTATGCTGCCTACAAGAAACACACCTCAAACGCAAAGATATCCCCACATTAAAAGTGAAGGGATGGAAAAAGATATTTCATGCAAATAACAAAGAGAAAAAAGCAGGTGTTGCAGTACTTGTATCAGACAAAATAGACTTCAAAATGAAGAAAGTAGCAAGAGATAAAGAAGGACATTACATAATGATAAAGGGGTCAATCCAACAAGAAGATATAACCATTTTAAATATATACGCACCCAACACAGGGGCGCCGCATTTGTGAAACAAATACTAACAGAATTAAAGGAGGAAATAGACAGCAATGCATTCATCTTAGGTGACTTCAACACACCACTCACTCTAAGGGACAGTTGAACCAGACAGAAAATAAATAAAGACACAGAGGCATTGAACAACACACTAGAACAGATGGACCTAACAGACATCTACAGAACTCTGCACCCAAAAGCAACGGAATACACATTCTTCTCAAGTGCACATGGAACATTTTCCAGAATAGACCACATACTAGGCCACAAAAAGAACCTCAGTAAAATCGAAAATATTGAAATTCTACCAACCAACTTCTCGGATCATAAAGGTATTAAACTAGAATTAAACTTTAGAAAGAAATCAAAAAGGCTCACAAATACATGGAGACTTAACAACATTCTCCTAATTAATCAATGGGTCAATGACCAAATCAAAACAGAAATCAAGAGTATATGGAGACAAATGACAACAACAACACAAAGCCACAGCTTCTGTGGGATGCAGCAAAGGCAGTTCTAAGAGGAAAGTATATTGCAATCCAGGCCTATCTAAAGAAAGAAAAACATTCCCAAATGAATAGTCTAAAGACACAATTACTGAAATTGGAAAAAGAACAACAAATGAGACCCAAAGTCACCAGAAGGAGGGACATAATAAAGATCAGAGAAGAAATAAATAAAATTGAGAAGAACAAAACAATAGAAAAAAAATCAATGAAACCAAGAGCTGGTTCTTTGAAAAAATAAACAAAATAGATAAACCCCTAGCCAGACTCATTAAGAGAAAAAGAATCTACACACATACACAAAATCAGAAATGAGAAAGGAAAAATCACGACGGATCCCACAGAAATACAAAGAATTATAAGAGAATATTATGAGAATCTATATGCTAACAAGCTGGAAAACCTAGAAGAAATGGACAACTTTTTAGAAAAATACAACCTTCCAAGACTGACCAAACAAGAAACAGAAAAACTAAACAGACCAATCACCAGCAACGAAATTGAAGCAGTAATCAAAAAACTACCCAAAAAGAAAACCCCCGGACCAGATGGATTCACCTCTGAGTTTTACCAGACATATAGAGAAGAAATAACACCCATTCTCCTTAAAGTATTCCAAAAAATAGAAGAGGAGGGAATACTTCCAAACTCATTATATGAAGCCAGCATCACTCTAATACCAAAACCGGGCAAAGACCTCACCAAAAAAGAAAACTATAGACCAATGTCCCTGATGGACGTGGATGCAAAAATACTCAACAAAATATTAGCAAATCGAATTCAAAAATACATCAAGAGGATTATACACCATGATCAAGTGGGATTCATCCCAGGGATGCAAGGATGGTACAACATTCGAAAATCCATCAACATCATCCACCACATCAATAAAAAGAAGAACAAAAACCACGTGATCATCTCCATAGATGCTGAAAAATCATTTCACAAAATTCAGCATCCATTCATGATTAAAACTCTCAAAAAATGGGTATAGCGGGCAAGTACCTCAACATCATAAAGGCCATATATGACAAACCCACAGCTAACATCATACTTAATGGCGAGAAACTGAAGGCTTTTCATCTAAGATCGGGAACAAGACAGGGATGCCCACTCTCTCCACTGTTATTCAACATAGTATTGGAGGTCCAAGCCACGGCAATCAGACAAAACAAAGACATACAAGGCATCCAGATTGGTAAAGAAGAAGTCAAATTGTCACTATTTGCAGATGACATGATATTGTACATAAAAAACCCTGAAGACTCCACTCCAAAACTACTAGAACTAATATCTGAATTCAGCAAAGTTGCAGGATACAAAATTACCACACAGAAATCTGTTGCTTTCCTATACACTAACGATAACTAACAGAAAGAGAAATCAGAAAACCAATTCCATTCACAATTGCATCAAAAAGAATAAAATACCTAGGAATAAACGTAATGAAGGAGGGAAAGACCTGTACCCTGAAAACTATACGACATTCCTAAGAGAAATTAAAGAGGACACTAACAAATGGAAATACATCCCATGCTCTTGGCTAGGAAGAATAAATATTGTAAAAATGGCTATACTACCCAAAGCAATCTATAGATTCAACGCAATCCCTATCAATCTACCAACAGCTTCCTTCAATGAACTTGAACAAATAATTCTAAAATTCATATGGCACCACAAAAGACCCCGAACAGCCAAAGCAATCCTGAGAAGGAGGAATAAAACAGGGGGAATTACGCTCCCTGACTTCAAGCTCTACTACAAAGCCACAGTAATCAAGACAATTTGGTATTGGCACAAGAACAGACCCACAGACCAGTGGAATAGAACAGAAAATCCAAATATCAATCCAAACATATACAGTCAATTAATATTTGATAAGGGAGCCTTGGATATACATTTGGGAGATGACGGCCTCTTCAGCAGCTGGTGTTGGGAAAACTGGACAGCTACATGTAAGAGAATGAAACTTGACTACTGTCTAACCGCATACACAAAGGTAAACTCGAGGTGGATCAAGGACCTGAATGTAAGTCATGAAACCATAAAACTCTTAGAAAAAAATATAGGCAAAAAACTCTTGGACATAAATATGAGCAACTTCTTCATGAACATATCTCCCCGGGCAAGGGAAACAAAAGCAAAAATGAACAAGTGGGACTATATGAGGCTGAAAAGCTTCTGTAAAGCAAAGGACACCATCAGTAGAACAAAAAGGGATCCTACAGTATGGGAGAATATACTCATAAATGACATATCCGATAAGGGGTTGACATCCAAAATATGTAAAGAACTCACACACCTTAACAAACAAAAAGCAAATAGTCCAATTGAGAAATGAGCAGAGGACATGAATAGACACTTCTCCAAAGAAGAAATTCAGATGGCCAACAGGCACATGAAAAGATGCTCCACATCACTAATCATCAGAGAAATGCAGATTAAAACCACAATGAGATACCACCTCCCACCGGTGAGGATAGCCAACATCCAAAACACAAACAACAACAAATGCTGGCGAAGATGTAGAGAAAAGGGAACTCTCCTACACTGCTAGTGGGAATGCAAATTAGTTCAACCATTGTGGAAAGCAGTATGGAGGTTCCTCAAAAAACTCAAAATAGAAATACCATTTGACCCAGGAATTCCACTCCTATGAATTTATCCTAAGAGTGCAGCAGCCCAGTTTGAAAAAGACTGATGCACCCCTATGTTTATCGCAGCGCTATTTACAATAGCCAAGAAATGGAAGCAACCTAAGTGTCCATCAGTAGATGAATGGATAAAGAAGAGGTGGTACATATACACAATGGAATATTATTCAGCCATAAGAAGAAAACAAATCCTACCATTTGCAACAACATGGATGGAGCTAGAGGGTATTATGCTCAGTGAAATAAACCAAGCCGAAAAAGACAAGTATCAAATGATTTCACTCATATGTGGAGTATAAGAACAAAGAAAAAAACTGAAGGAACAAAAAAGCAGCAGACTCACAGAACCCAAGAACGGACTAATAGTTACCAAAGGGAAAGGGACTGGGGAGGATGGGTGGGAAGGGAGGGACAAGGGGGAAAAAGGGGCATTATGATTAGCAGGTGTAATGTTGGGGGGGCACGGGGAGGGCTGTACAACTCAGAGAAGACAAGTAGTGATTCTATAGCATCTCACTGCCCTGATGGATAGTGACTGTAATGGGTTTGGTGGGGGTGACCCGATGAAGGGGGTAGTGTAATCACCATAATATTACTCATTTAATTGTAAATGAATGATATCAAAATAAACTTTAAAGAAAGAAAAAGGAATTGTGTGATGTAACTCTCTGGGCAAATAATAAAATGAATGAGCTAGGGAAGTGTAGTTTGATTGCTAAGCAATAAAAGTTATACTATATGTTTGTAGCCATATTTTACCCTGAGTGGTTAAAATATATTAAAATATGTTAAAATGCTTTTTTCCAGACACATTTAGTTATCCTGATGCAGCTCTGTGTAGGTCAGGAGTTGCATTTAAGCAAGACTGTGATTTTAACATGAGAAAAGAATAACAGAGAGAGCAACAAGGAGGTTGAAATATGTGCAAAGCACCGATCATGTTAATTGACTATGGAATTAATCTGGGAAAATAGATACTATGACAATTAGAAAAAAGTGGCAATGTAAGTGGATATTAGAAAGGAGACTTCTTGAATACTTCACCTCCTTTGGTATCACCAAATCTTTGAAGTACCTTCTCTGTGTTCTTTTCTTTCTTTTTTTTTTCAGGAAAAGGAAGCTTATTTATTCAACTATTACCTTTTCTACTTTTAATTGAAACACAGTTTCAATTGATATACAATACTATATTGGTTTTAGATGTAGAACATCGTGTTCAACAATTATATACACATTGCTAATTACTTACCTTGATAAGCATACTCACCATCTGTCAACATACAAAGAAATCACAATGTGATTGGCTGTATTCATCCCTCTGATAATTTATTTTATAATTGAAAGTTTGTACTTCTTCATCCCCTTCATTTATTTTACCCACCGTCCCTGCCCTGTGGTAAGTACATCTGTTCTGTGTCCATGAGTCTATTTCTGTTTTGTTTATTCATTTGTTTTTTGTCTTAAATTCCACATATAAGTGGATATATGTTATCTTTCTCTGACTTATTTCACTTAGCAAAATACCTTCTAGTTCTATCCATTTTGTTGCAAATGACAGGATTCCATTCTTTTTTATGACTAATATTCCATTATATATATATGTGTGTGTATATATATATATATATGTATGTATATATATATATACCACATCTTCTTTGTTTATTTATCAATGGACACTTAGGTTATTTCTGTATCTTAGTTATTGTAAATAATGCTGCAATAAACATAGGGGTGCAATGTCTTTCCAAATTAGTGATTTTGTTTCCTTTGGCTAAATTCTCAAAGGTGGATTACTATGTCATATGGCATTTCTATTTTTAGTTTTTTGAGGAACTTCCTTACTGCTTTCCATAGTAGCTGCACCAATTTACATTCCCACTAACAGTGTAGGAGGTGTCTCTTTTCTCCACATCCTCACCAACACTTGTTATTTCTTGTCTTTTGGATAGTGGCCATTCTAAGTGGTATGAGTTGATAACTCATTGTGGTTTTGATTTACATATCCCTGATGATTAGCACCATGCAGTATCTTTTATTTTGTCTCTTGGCCATCTGTCTTCTTTGGAAAATATGTCTATTTCGGTCCTCTGCTCATTTTTTAGTTGGATTGGATTATTTGTTTTTTTGTGTGTCAAGTTGTATGAGTTCTTTATGTATTTTGGATATTAGCTCATATCAAATATGTCATTTACAAATATATTCTCCCACACAATAAGTTGCCTTTTTGTTTTGTTGATGGTGTCCTTTGCTGTTTGGATGATTTTTGATCTCATGCAGTCCCACTTGTTTTCTGTTTCCCTTTCCTTATACATGACAGGTCATTTTTTTAAGCCTCAGTTTCCTCATCCGTCATTCTGGGCTACCCACTGGTGAGGGGAGAGCCCTTTGGCAGAAGGTGGGAAGAGATGAGCTCCTCTGTGTTCTTCTTTTTTTTTTTTAATTTTTGATTAGGGTATAATTGATACACACTCTTATGAAGGTTTCACACGAAAAAACAATGTGGTTACTACATTTTCCCATATTATTAAGTCCCCCCCCGTATCCCATTGCAGTCACTGTCCATCAGTGTAGTAAGATGCCACAGATTCACTACTTGCCTTCTCTGTGCTACACTGTTTAACCTGTGAACCCTCACACCATGTGTAATATAATATTATAAACTAAAACATATAGCCTCAATCCCATCTCTCTCCCTCTTGACCTGCCCACCCACACCCCTCCCCTTTGGTAACCACTAGTCCCTTCTTGGAGTCTGTAAGCCTGATGCTCTTTTGTTCCTTCAGTTTGCTTCATTATTATACTCCACAAATGAGGGAAATCATTTGGAACTTGTCTTTCTCCACCTGGCTTATTTCACTGAGTATAATATCCTCCAGCTCCACCCATGTTGTTGCATGTGGTAGGATTTGTTACTTTCTTATGGCTGAATAGTATTCCATTGATTATATGTAACAATTCTTCTTCATCCTTTCATCTACTGATGGACACTTAGGTTGCTTCCGTATCTTGGCTACTGTAAATAGTGCTATGATAAACATAGCAGTGCATATGTCTTTTTGAATCTGAGAAGTTGTATTCTTTGGGTAAATTCCTAGGAGTGGGATTATATGGGTCAAATGGTATTTCTATTTTTAGTTTTTTGAGAAACCTCTATATTGCTTTCCACAATAGTTGGACTAGCTTACATCCCACCAGCAGTGTAGGAGTGTTCCCCTTTCTCTGCATCCTCACCAGCATTTGTTGTTCTTAATCTTTTTGATTCTGGCCATCCTTACTGGTGTGAGGTGATATCTCATTGTGGTTTTAATTTGCATTTCCCTGATGATTAGAGATATGGAGCATATTTTCATGTGTCTGTTGGCCATCTGAATTTATTCTTTGGAGAATTGTCTCTTCATATCCTCCACCCATTTTTTAATCAGGTTATTTGCTTTTTGGGTGTTGAGATGTGTGAGTTCTTTATATGATTTGGATGTTAACCCCTTGTCAGATATGTCATTTACAAATTTATTCTCCCGTACTGTAAGATGCCTTTTTGTTCTTTTGATGGTGTCCTTTGCTGTACAGAAACTTTTTAGTTTGATGTAGTCCCATGTGTTCATTTTTGCTTTTGTTTCCTTTGCTTGAGGACATGCGTTCAGGACGAAGTTGCTCATGTTTATATTCAGAGTATTTTTACCTATATTGTCTTCTAAGAGTTTATGGTTTCATGGCTTATATTCAGGTCTTTGATCTAATTCGAGTTTACTTTTATGTATGGGGTTAAACAATAATCCAGTTTCATTCTCTTGCATGTAGCTGTCCAGTTTTGCCAGCACAAGTTGTTGAAGAGGCTTTCATTTCCCCATTTTATGTCCATGGCTCCATTATCGTATATTAATTGACCATATGTGGTTGGATTTATTTCTGAGCTCTCTAGTCTGTTCCATCAGTCTATAGTTCTTTTCTTGTGCCAGTACCAAATTGGCTTGATTACTGTGGCTTTGTAGTAGAGCTTGAAGTTGGGGAGCATAATCTCCCAGCTTTATTCTTCCTTCTCAGAATTGCTTTGGTTATTCGGGGTCTTTTGTGATTCCATATGAATTTTAGAAAGATTTGCTCTAAATCACTGAAGAACGCTCTTGGTATTTTGATAGGAATTGCACTGAATCTATAGATTGCTTTAGGTAGGATGGCCATTTTGAAAATATTAATTCTTCCTATCCATGAGCATGGGATGTGTTTCCATCTACTGGTATCTTCTTTAATTTCTCTCATGAGTGTCTTGTAGTTTTCAGAGTATGGGTCTTTTACTTCCTTGGTTAGTTTTATTCCTAGGTATTTTATTCTTTTTGATGCAGTTGTGAATGGAATTGTTTTCCTGATTTCTCTTTCTGCTAGGTCATCATTAGTGTATAGGAATGCAACAGATTTATCTGTATTAATTTTGCATCCTGCAACTTTGCTGATTTTAGATATTAGTTCTAGTAGTTTTGGAGTGGATTCTTTAGGGTTTTTTAGGTACAATATCATGTCATCTGCAAACAGGGACAGTTTAACTTCTTCCTTACCAATCTGGATGACTTTTATTTCTTTGTGTTGTCTGATTGCCGTGGTTAGGGCCTCCAGAACTATGTTGAATAAAAGTGGGAGAGTGGGCATCCTTGTCTTTTTACTGATCTTAAAGGAAAAGCTTTTAGCTTCTCACTGTTAAGTACAATGTTGGTTTGGTTGTGGGTTTGTCATCTATGGGCTTTATTATGTTGAGGTACTTGCCCTCTGTACCCATTTTGTTGAGAGTTTTTATCATGAATGAATGTTGTATTTTGATGAATGCTTTTTCAGCATCTGTGGAGATGAGCATGTGGTTTTTGTCCTTCTTTTTGTTGATGTGGTGGATGATGTTGGTGGATTTTCGAATGTTGTACCATCCTTGCATCCCTGGAATAAATCCTACTTGATAATGATGGATGATCTTTTTGATGTATTTTTGAATTCAGGTTGCTAATATTTTGTTAAGTATTTTTGCATCTATGTTCATCAGGGATATTGGTCTGTAATTTTCTTTTTTGTGATGTCTTTGCCTGGTTTTTGTATTAGAGTGATGCTGGCCTCATAGAATGAGTTTAGGAGTATTCCCTCCTCTTCTACTTTTTGGAAAACTTTAAGGAGGATGGGTATTAGGTCTTCACTAATTGTTTGATAAAATTCAACGGTGAAGCCATCTGGTCAAGGAATTTTGTTCTTAGGTAGTTTTTTGATTACCAATTCAATTTCATTGCTGGTAATTGGTCTGTTCAGATTTTCTGTTTCTTTCTGGATCAGCCTTGGAAGGTTGTATTTTTCTAGAAAGTTGTCCATTTCTTCTAGGCTATCTAGTCTGTTAGCATATAATTTTTCACAGTATTCTCCAATAATTCTTTGTATTTCTGTGGGGTCCGTAGTGATTTTTCCTTTCTCATTTTTGATTCTGATTCTGTGTGTAGACTCTTTTCTCTTGATAAGTCTGGCTAGGGTTTTATCTATTTTGTTTATTTTCTTGAAGAACCAGCTCTTGCTTTCATTGATTCTACTGTTTTATTCTCAATTTTCATTTCTGCTATAATCATTATTATTTCCATCCTTCTACTGACTTTGGGCCTCATTTTTTCTTCTATTTCTAGTTTGGTTAATTGTGCATTTAGACTGTTCATATGGGATTGTTCTCTTTCCTGAGGAAAGCCTGTATTGCAATATACTTTCCTCTTAGCACGGCCTTCTCTGAGTCCTACAGATTTTGCGGTGTTGAACTATTGTTGCCATTTGTCTCCATATATTGCTTGATCTCTGTTTTTCTTTGTTCATTGACCCAATGGTTATTTAGGAGCATATTGTGAAGCCTCCATGTGTTTGTGGGATTTTTCATTTTCTTAGCATAATTTATTTCTAGTTTCATACCTTTGTGGTCTGAGAAGCTAGTTGGTACAATTTCAGTCTTTTGATTTACTAAGGCCCTTTTTGTGGCCTAGTATGCAATCTATTCTTGAAAATGTTCCATGTGCACTTGAGAAGAATATGTATTCCGCTGCTTTTGGGTGTAGAATTCTGTAAATGTCTGTTAGGTCCACCTGTTGTAATGTGTTGTTCAGTGCCTCTGCCTCCTTATTTATTTTCTCTCTGGTTGATTTGTCCTTTCGAGTGAGTGGGGTGTTGAAATCTCCTAGAATGAATGCATTGCATTCTATTTCCCCTTTTAATTCTGTTAGTATTTGTTTCACATATGTAGGTGCTCCTGTGTTTGGGTGCATGGATATTTATAATGGTTATATCTTGTTGATGGTTTAACCTCTGTATCATTATGTAATGTCCTTCTTTGTTTCTTGTGACTTTGTTTTGAAGCCTGTTTTGTCTGATACAAGTTCTGCAGCAACACCTGCTTTTTTCTCCCTATTAGTTGCATGAAATATCATTTTCCATCCCTTCACTTTTAGTCTGTGTATGTCTTTGGTTTTAAAGTAAGTCTCTTGTATGCACCATATAGATGGGTCTTGTCTTTTTATCCATTCAGTGACTCTATGTATTTTGATTGTTGCATTCATACCATTGACATTTAGGGTGATAATTGGTAGGTATGTACTTACTGGCATTGCAGGCTTTAGATTCATGGTTACCAAAGGTTCAAGGTTATCTTCCTTACTATCTAAGAGTCTAACCTAACACACTTAGTATGCCATTACAAACTCAATCTAAAAGTTCTTTTTTTCACCCTCTTTTTTCTTCCTCCTCCATTCTTTATATATTAGGTATCATAAACTGTACTCTTTGGCAATCCCTTGATTGACTTTTGGGGTAGTTGATTTAATTTTGCATTTTCTTAGTAATTAGCTGTTCTACTTTCTTTATTGTGTTTTCATTACCTCTGGTGATAGCTATTAAATCTTAGGAACACTTCCATCTATAGCAGTCCCTCCAAAATACATTGTAGAGGTGGTTTTGGGGAGGTAAATTCTCTCAGCTTTTGCTTATCTGGAAATTGTTTAATCCCTCCTTCAAATTTAAATGATAATCTTGCCAGATAAAGTAATCTTGATTCAAGGTCCTTCTGCTTCATTGCATTAAATACATCATGCCACTCCCTTCTGGCCTGTAAGGTTTCTGCTGAGAAGTCTGATGATAGCCTGATGGGCTTTCCTTTGTATGTGATCTTATTTCTCTCTCTGGCTGCTTTTAATAGTCTGTCTTTATCCTTGATCTTTGCCATTTTAATTACTATATGTCTTGGTGTTGTCTTCCTTGGGTCCCTTGTGTTGGGAGATGTGTGCATCTAAATGGCCTGAGAGACTATCTCCTTCCCCAGACTGGGGAAGTTTTCAGCAATTACCTCCTCTATCCCTTTTTCTCTCTCTTCTTTTACTTGTACCCCTATAATACCAATATCATTCTATTTGGATTGGTCACACTGTTCTCTCAATATTCTTTCATTCTTAGAGATCCTTTTTTCTCTCTGTGCCTCAGCTTCTTTGTATTCCTCTTCTCTAGTTTCTATTTCATTTATCATATCCTTCACTGTATCTAATCTACTTTTAAAACTTTCCATTGCATGTTTCATTTCTGATACTGTGTTCCTTAATGATTGGATCTCCGACCAGAATTCATTCCTGAGTTCTTGAATATTTTTCTGTACCTCCATGAGCATGTTAATGACTTTTATTTTGAAATCTCATTCAGGAAGATTCATGAGGTTGTCTTCCTTTGAATCTTTCTCTGGTATATTCATAATTTTGCTTTGAACCAGGTTCCTTTGACATTTCATATTTGCATGTGGTGCCCTCTAGTGCTCAGAAGCTCTACTCTCTGGAGCTGTTCAGTCCCTGGAGTGATTTCAGGGGTCGCAGGGGAGCAGTGTTGGTGCCTGGTGGGAGGAAAGAGCTGTTTCCTGCTTCCCGACTGCTATCATGTCTCCACTGCCAGAACCAGTGGGCTGGGCACACAGGTATAAGCCTCTATGCTTTGCGTTTTTAGCTGCTCTAGGCAGAGCTTCCCTCTGGCTGGCCTAATGCCAGGGTAGGTTTTGCCGATTTGTGAGCTCATTAGGGCTGGCCAGGAGGAAGGTGCAGCAGGCTGCATATCATAGAGGGGAGCCTTGCAGCTGCATAGCCAGCCAGGGGGCTGGAGCGCCTGAAGATTGTGAAAGTTCCCAATGTGCTGGGCAGAGTGCACCTGGAAAATTTTGTCTACCTGTCCTTTCTCCTGAGCAGTAAGCTTTGTGCAATCCTTTCCCCTTTAGCAGCCCTCTCTCTGTTAGGAAGTCTCTCAGACTGCCCACCTTTCTTTTGTCTCAGAGCAGCTGGATATGGATCCCTGCTTTCCATAAGCAGCTGGAATCTCAGTCTCTCCAGGAATTCTGCCTGTCTTAGCTTTCCAACCCCCCTAATCACCAGAGCACCATGAAATGTAGGTTTGTGCTCCCAGAGAAGATCTCCAGGGCTAGGTGTTCAGCAGTCCCAAGCCTCCACTGCCTCCCTGCTCTGTTTCTCTTCCTCCTGCTGGTGAGCTGGGGTGGGGGAGGGGCTTGGGTCCCACTGGACCATAGCTTTGGTATATTACCCTGTTCCTTGAGGTTTGTTCTTTTCTCCAGGTGTATGCAGTCTGACGCAGCCCTCTTTCCTTTGTTCTGTCAGGATTAGTTGTGTTAATTATATTTTCATATTATATGTGGTTTAAGCAGGAAGCCTCTGTCTCACCTCTTATGCCTCCATCTTTAATGCCATATCTTAATCCTCCTCTGTGTTCTTTTAAGATATATTTTTCTCTCTGAATTCCTGGGTGCCATAAGAAGAAATCATCACCTTAAAGAGACAAGACTATGATGAAATCAGAGTATCCCTTATAGTTTCCAGAAGCCACATCCCGATAGATCAAGCCTTCTCAACAGAATGCTCAATCATGAGAGTTTCACAACCAAGAAACATCTGAGAGCAGTTTATCCAAGGATTTTCAAATATTTATTAGAGACAAAGTCTTTTCCCATTCAAATTCATACCATGAAATGATAAAACTCCTGCCTCTTATCTGACCTGATGACTTACAAAGAACCCACACAGAATATATTTTGAAAACTTAGGATAACCACTTTATTTTACTAGCCAAAAGGTTGGAGGATATTGAATGGCCTAGTAATAACTAGACTTCTGACTTGTAACTCCTGTGTTCTTATATTTTCGACTGTCCTCCAGTGCTTCTCTTCCTTGGAATCCTCCCTTTCTCTCTCTCCTCCCTCCCTCCCTCCCTCCATCCCTTTCTCCTTTCCTTCTTTCCTTCTTATATTTTTCTTTTCTCTTTGTACAATTAATACTGCCAAATAGGAAAATAAAAGGTCTATTAATATCATATCCTACAGTTTTTACTGCTGATAAAGAAGAATAGAGAGTGGAAGTTTATGGGATATCCAATGGCTCAAAAATGAAAGCCAATGAACAAACAACCTTCTTGACAGATAGCCTGCAAGATGGGACTTAAAGACCATATTTAACACCTCTTCCTGTTCAGTACAGTAAAATGAATAAATGTTGCTAACTGACTAAAAGTTAGATTGATCAGTAACAGTTAAAAAACAGGAAATAAGTAGCCATAGACAGACATTTCAAACACAAGTAATTTAGTTTCTATTTCAAAAGCTTCTTACAGGCAGACATCCAAAGTAAAAAGGGACTTGCCATATGTATACCAGAGCAGTCTCAGTTTATTGTTTTAGGAATAAGTTATATAACTTATAGTTTTATATATATATATGTTTATATATATATATATATATATATATATATCACATTGATTCACATCTTTCATACTGAATCAAATGCAAAATCACAAAAATACAAAAAGTCTCAAACTGAAGATAGTTTTATTTAAAAAACAATTCAAAAAATTCGGCTGAGGAGCAGATTTGAGAAGCCAGCACAATCCCACTCCCCATTCACTTTTCTCGTTTCCCAGTATGTGGCACTAGATACCATCAGGATAGAGAAGCTTTTCCAAGTAGAGAAAATACAAATGTTGTGTAGCAAATGAGCAGATGTAGAAAGCCTTCTTTAGATCAGGTGAGGGAAATCCACTTTTTTGTTCATTGTCTTGTTTTTCTTTACCTCAGGCAGAGAGGCTTCTTCAGTCACTGATCTGCAGTCAATACTGATTCTCTCCCAGGAAATTCTTGCATATGCATTTAGAGCCTCCCAGATGAGTCAAAAGATGTTAGTTAAAACCTTATTTGAAATTTGATGGAAATGTATTTTTTCCTGAAAAGAATTACAATTGAAAAATATAAACACAACTTTTAAGTTTTCTTAAGAATTTGTTTACAAGGCACCAAAGGACTAATTTTATGCAAACGTTGCTACTAATTACTGATAATTCTCATCCACCCCATTAAATATCCCTCTAGGAAGTGTAAGAAGCACCAGATAAACATTTCTAATTTCTGCCCATGTTTTAAAATAATAAAACCACATTTCTTTGGAATATTCTGAATTAAGATACTGCACTTCAATGGATCCTCTGTAGGTAGGTCAGTGAGAACAGATTAATCATTCATGACTGAAGTAGTTAGGGTCATTAAATGTTAGCTATAGGAAGGAAAATATAGAAGAACATTACTTATGGAGTAAATACAGAGCACAAAATGTAACATATTCTGGTCTCTGCCTGTACCACAAATCTGACCTCAGCCATTTTAGACCTTACTCATTGCTTTTCAACCAGCAAAGCTCTCTGCTCCTCCAGTGCATCATTTTCATTCCCACTTCAGTATTTATGCAAATAATCCTCTTTGCTTGAAATGTTCTTTCCATTCTTTACCCAGCTGACACTAGGCAACCTTCAGATGTTGGCTCAAACATCTCTTCCAAAGTGAAGACCTGCATAACACCTGCATTTGTCATGTTCCACAGATTAACTTGTCCTACTTTTTGATGGTCCTTGGTACTGCCATAATCCAACCCTTCTTAATGAACAGAATTTGATATTTACCTGCCAAGTTCAATACTCTCCTATCCCCTACAGAATTCTCATTTTTGTCAGTTGAGTTTTCAAATAGGCACAGAAAGATAACATTGGAAAGGTGGACAAAGAGACAAAAGGCAGATGGGCTGGGTCTTCATAGAAAGTTTTTGGTGAAGTATGTAGATGGACAGTAAGAAACTCTAGAGGAGCTAGGAGGTGTGAGAACACAGAAGACAGTCAAAAAAAATTGAAGTGCAAACTTTATTTTTTTCTAATGTGAAAGAAATGCAAGTAAAGACCGGTGTCAATTTTCAACTACTTTTGAACACAATTGTTTCTTCTGAGAAGGCAATTGTTGATTTTATTTGGATTCACTCATAAATGATGCATTATTTTCTCTTGCTGCTTTCAACATTTTTCCTTGTCTTTGACTTTTTAACATATTTACTTTGATGTTTCTTTTTATGGGTCTCTACTTTTATCTTATTCAGAGTTCATTGAGATTCCAGAATATATAGGTTATTTCTTTTAAATAATATGAGGAAATTTTCAGTCATATTTCTTGAATATTTTTTCTTGTCCTTTCTCTTTCTCCCCTCCGTTTTCCCATTACATGTATGTTGGGATGATTAATGATGTCCTGCAATTCACTGAAGCTCTATTAATTTTGTTCATTATTTTTTTCCCTCTGTTCTTTGCATTGCACTATCTCTATCAATCTATCTTCAAGTTTATTAATTCCTTCATCTATAACTTCAGTTCTAATGCTGAGGCTCTCTAACGAATTTTTATTTGAATTACTGTGCTTTTAACTTGAAAATTCCGAGTCAATTCCTTTTTATAATTTCCATCTCTTTATTGATATTCTCTGTTATAACACTGTCATCACACCTTCATTTACTTCCTTAATTATGCTTTCCTTTAATTCTATGAACATATTTAGAAGGGCTACTTTGAAATCTCCTTTCTGTTAAATCCAACATCTGACAAATACCTTAGAGTTTCTGTCACCTACTTTTTTTCTATGTATGGATCATTCTTTGTTTCTTGGCATTGCCTCATAATTTTCTTATTGGAAATTGGACTTTTTAGATAAGACAGCAATTCTGAGTACTGGTCCCCTCCCTCCAGGATTGCTATTTTCATTTGCTTACTTATTTGTTTAGGGACTGGCTGGATTATTTTATTGAATTCTATTTTCCTTCCACAGAGATAAGCCTCTGATGTTGCCCCTCAGGGAGGCACAGCTCTGTGTATACCCACGGTCATGCTGGAAGGAGCACAGTACTGGTACAGCTCTTTCCCATTCTTTCTCTGACCTTATCCAGTTCTCAAATCCCATTAATTGTCAACCAAATGCTGCATTGTTTTCATAAGTTTCTATAAGGTATAAATAGCTATACAAACTACTGCAAGAATATTGTGGCACCTTGCATGGAATGGTTTCTGAGGTAAGCATTTGATATTTCTTTTGACCCTAAGAGGGCTTCTCCAAACTCTTTTATTCCCCAGTTCTCTCTTGTGAACTAGCCAGCGTACAGTCTAGGCTGTTTCTTCATTAGATCCACAAATGTCCTCCTAATTGACTTTTACCACATCGTCCACTATTTTTAAGAGTGCTCTTATGTTTAAAATTCTCCATTATCTTTCGAAAAGAAAGTAAGTTTTGAATTTTTATGGGTTTTCTTGAATTTTTTCATTTGCTCTTTGACCTTAAGATCATTTACAGGGTAATTTAATGTTTTTTCATAATTTTCACCATTTTTATTGAAGAATGGGTTAATGGACTACTCATGCTCATACCAGTAGTCATGTCCTTCCAGTCCTATGCTTTTATAGTTAAATTTATTCTTAATTTTTATAGTTTTGTGTATATAATGAATGAATTATGCAAATTTTTATTTATTGTTCCTTATTGTAAATATAGAAAAAACTATTGATTTTGGGACAGGTATCTTACATACAATCATTTTAATAAATTCTTGTAAATTATATGTGTTATTTTATTTTATTTTTTATTTTTTATTTTGCTATTATTAATATACAATTACATGAGCAACATTATGGTTACTAGACTCCCCCTGTTATCAAGTCCCCACCACATACCCCATTACAGTCACTGTCCATCAGCATAGTAAGATGTTATAGAATCACTACTTGTCTTCTATGTCTTATACTGCCTTCCCCGTATCCCCCCCCCGCTACATTATGTGTGCTAATTGTAATAGCCCTTTTTCCCCCTTATCCCTCCCTTCCCACCCATCTGCCCCAGTCCCTTTCCTTTGGGTAACTGTTAGTCCATTCTTGGGATCTGTGAGTCTATTGCTGTTTTCTTCCTTCAGTTTTTTCTTTGTTCTTATATTCCACATATGAGTGAAATCATTTGATACTTGCCTTCCTCTGCCTGGCTTATTTCACTGAGCATAATACCCTCTAGCCCATCCAAGCTGTTGCAAATGGTAGGATTTGTTTTATTCTTATGGCTGAAAAATACTCCATTGGGTATATGTACCATATCTTCTTTATCCATTCATCTACTGATGGACACTTAGGTTGCTTCCATTTCTTGGCTATTGTAAATAGTTCTGCAATGAACATAGGGGTGCATCTGTCTTTTTCAAACTGGGCTGCTGCATTCTTGGGGTAAATTCCTAGGAGTGGAATTCCTGGGTCAAATGGGACTTCTATTTTGAGTTTTTTGAGGAACCTCCATACTGCTTTCCACAATGGTTGTACTATACATTCCCACCAGCAGTGTAGGAGGGTTTCCCTTTCTCCACATCATTGCCAGCATTTGTTGTTTGTCTTTTGGATGTTGGCCATCCTAACTGGTCTGAGGTGATATCTCATTGTGGTTTTAATTTGCATTTCTCTGATGATTAGCGATGTAGAGCATCTTTTCATGTGCCTGTTGGACATCTGAATTTCTTCTTTGGAGAAATGTCTATTCAGATCATCTGATTATTTTTTAACTGGATTATTTGCTTTTTGTTTATTAAGGCACGTGAGTTCTTTATATATTTTGGATGTCAACCCCTTATCGGAAATGTCATTTATGAATATATTCTCCCATACTGTTGGATGTCTTTTTTGTCTACTAATGGTATCCTTTGCTGTACAGAAGGTTTTTACTTTGATAAAGTCCCATTTTTTCATTTTTGCTTTTGTTTCCCTTGCCCGGGGAGATATGTTCATGAAGAAGTTGCTCATGTTTATGTCCAAGAGATTTTTGCCTATAGTTTTCTCTAAGAGTTTTATGGTTTCATGACTTACATTCAGGTCTTTGATCCATTTTGAGTGTACTTTTGTGTATGGGGTTAGACAATAATCCAGTTTCATTCTCTTACATGGAGCTGTCCAGTTTTGCCAACACCAGCTGTTGAAGAGGATGTCATTTCCCCATTGTATATCCATGGCTCCTTTATCATATATTAATTGACCATATATGCTTGGGTTTATATCTGGCCTCTCTATTCTGTTCCACTGGTCTATGGATCTGTTCTTGTGCCAGTACAAAATTGTCTTGATTACTGTAGCTTTGTAGTAGAACTTGAAGTCAGGGAGCATAATTCGCCCCACTTTATTCTTCCTTCTCAGGATTGCTTTGGCTATTCGGGGCCTTTTGTGGTTCCATATGAATTTTAGAACTATTTGCTCTAGTTCACTGAAGAATGCTATTGGTATTTTGATAGGGATTACATGGGCTCTGTAGATTGCTTTAGTAGACAGGATGGCCATTTTGACAATATTAATTCTTCCTAGCCAAGAGCATGGGATGAATTTCCATTTATTAGTGTCCTCTTTAATTTCTCTTAAGAGTGTCTTGTTGTTTTCACAGTATAAGTCTTTCACTTCCTTGGTTATGTTTATTCCTAGGTATTTTATTCGTTTGGATGCAACTGTGAGTGGAATTGTTTTCATGATTTCTCTCTCTGCTAGTTCATTGTTAGTGTATAGGAATGCCACAGATTTCTGCATATTAATTTTGTATCCTACAACTTTGATGAATTCAGGTATGAGACCTAGTAGTTTTGGAGTGGATTCTTTCGGGTTTTTTATGTACAATATCATGTCACCTGCAAACAGGGACAGTTTGAGTTCTTCCTTGCCAGTCAGGATGCCTGTTATTTATTTGTGTTGTCTGATTGCTGTGGCTAGAACCTCCAGAACTATGTTGAATAAAAGTGGGGAGAGTGGGCATCCTTGTCTTGTTCCCGATCTTAAAGGAAAAGTTTTCCACTTCTTGCTGTTAAGTATAATGTTGGCTATGGGTTTGTCATTTATGGCTTTTATTATGTTGAGGTACTTGTCCTCTATGCCCATTTTGTTGAGAGTTTTTATCATGAATGAATGTTGAATTTTGTCGAATCCTTTTTCAGCATCTATGGAGATGATCATGTGTTTTTGTCCTTCTTTTCGTTGATGTGGTGGATGATGTTGATGGATTTTCGAATGTTGTACCATCCTTGCATCCCTGGGGTGAATCCCACTTGATCATGATGGATGATCTTTTTGATGTATTTTTGAATTTGGTTTGCTAATATTTGTTGAGTATTTTTGCATCTATGTTCATCAGGGATATTGGTGTGTAATTTTCCTTTTTTATCGTGTCTTTGCCTGGTTTTCGTATTAGAGTGGTGTTGGCCTCATAGAATGTGTTTGGGAGTATTCCCTCCTCGTCTACTTTTTGGAAAACTTTAAGGAGGATGGGTATTAGGTCTTCACTAAATGTTTGATAAAATTCAGCAGTGAAACCATCAGGTCTGGGATTTTGTTCTCAGGTAGTTTTTTGATTGCCAATTTAATTTCTTTGCTGGTAATTGGCCTATTCATATTTTCTGTCTCTTCCTGGGTCAGCTTGGTAAGTTGTATTTTTCTTGAAAGTTGTCCATTTCTTTTAGGTTATCCAGTTTTTAGCATATAATTTTTCATAGTATTCTCTCATAATTCTTTGTATTTCTGTGGTGTCCGTAGTGATTTTTCCTTTCTCATTTCTGATTCTGTTTATGTGTGTAGACACTCTTTTTTTCTTTATAAGTCTGGCTAGGGGTTTATCTGTTTTGTTTATTTTCTTGAAGAACCAGCTCTTGCTTTCATTGATTCTTTCTATTCTTTTATTCTTCTCAATTTTATTTATTTCTGCTTTAATCTTTATTATGTCCCTCCCTCTACTGATTTTGGGCCTCATTTGTTCTTCCTTTTCTAGTTTCATTAATTGTGAGTTTAGACTGTTCATTTGGGATTGTTCTTCTTTCCTGAGGTAGGCTTGTATTGCAATATACAAGCTGCATCCTACAGATTTTGTGGTGTTGAATTATTGTTGTCTTTGTCTCCATACATTCATTGATCTCTATTTTTAT
Source organism: Smutsia gigantea (assembly GCA_032199065.1). Classification (NCBI taxonomy): domain Eukaryota; kingdom Metazoa; phylum Chordata; class Mammalia; order Pholidota; family Manidae; genus Smutsia; species Smutsia gigantea. The sequence goes on along the minus strand of JAVSCE010016517.1, from coordinate 131,974 downwards.
TTTGTCATTGATCCATTGATTATTTAGGAGCATGTTTTTAAGCCTCCATGTGTTTGTGGGATTTTTTATTTTCTTTGTGTAATTTATTTCTAGTTTCATACCTTTGTGATCTGAGAAGCTGGTTGGTACAATTTCAATCTTTTTTAATTTACTGAGGTTCTTTTTGTGGCCTAATATATGATCTATTTTTGTCAATGTTCCATGTGCATTTGATAAGAATGTGTGTCCAGTTGCTTTTGGATGGAGTGTTCTGTAGATGTCCGTTAGGTCCATCTGTTCTAATACTTTGTTCAGTGCCTCTATCTCTTCACTTATTTTCTGTCTGGTTGATATGTCCTTTGGAGTGAGTAGTGTGTTGAAGTCTCCTAAAATGAATGCATTGCATTCTATTTCCTCCTTTAATTCTGTTAGTGTTTGTTTCATATATGTAGGTGGTCCTGTGTTGGGTGCACAAATATTTATAATAGTTTTATCCTCTTGCTGGACTGACCCCTTTATCATTATGTAATGTCCTTCTTTGTCTCTTATTACCTGCTTTGTTTTGAAATCTGTTTTGTCTGATACAAGTACTGCAACTCCTGCTTTTTTATCACTATTATTTGCATTGAAATATCTTTTTCCGTCCCTTTGCTTTCAGTCTGTGTATGTCTTTGGGTTTGAAGTGAGTCTCTTGTAGGCAGCATATAGATGGGTCTTGTTTTTTTATCCATTCAGTAACTCTATGTGTTTTGATTGGTGCATTCAGACCATTTACATTTAGGGTGATTATCGATAGGTATGTACTTATTGCCATTGCAGGCTTCAGATTCATGGTTACCAAAGGTTCAAGGGCAATTCCCTTACTATCTAACAGTCTAATTTAACTTACTTCATATGCTATTTCAGACACAACCTAACAGTTCTTTTTTTTCCCTCCTTTTTCTTCCTCCATTCTTTGTACGTTATGAATCATATTCTGTACTCTTTGTCTTCCCTGGGGTGACATCTATTTAGCCTTAGGAATATTTCCATCTATAGGAGTCTCTCCAAAATGCAGTGTAGAGGTGGTTTTGGGGAGGTAAATTCTCTCAGCTTTTGCTTATCTGAAAATTGTTTAATCCCTCCTTCAAATTTAAATGATAACCTTGCCGGATAGACTGTTCTTGGTTCAATGCCCTTCTTCTTCATTGCATTAAATATATCATGCCACTCCCTTCTGGCCTGTAAGGTTTCTGTTGAGAAGTCTGATGATATCCTGATGGGTTTTCCTTTGTATGTGATCTTTTTTCTCTCTCTAGCTGCTTTTAAAAGTCTGTCTTTATCCTTGATCTTTGCCATTTTAATTATTATGTCTTGATGTTGTCTTCCTTGGGTCCCTTGTGTTGGGAGATCTGTGCACCTCCAAGGCTTGAGAGACTATCTCCTTCCCCAGCTTGGGGAAGTTTTCAGCAATTACCTCCTCAATGACACTTTCTATCCCTTTTTCTCTCTCTTCTTTTTGAACCCCTATTATGTGAATATTGTTCCGTTTGGATTGGTCACACAGTTCTCTCAAAATTCTTTCATTCTTAGGGATCCTTTTTTCTTTCTGTGCCTCAGCTTCTTTGTATTCCTCTTACCTAATTTCTATTCCATTTACTCTCTCTTCTATTACATCTAATCTGTTTTTAAATTCCCCCATTGTATGTTTCATTTCAAATATGGAATTTCTTAATGATTGAATCTCCATCTTTTTTTTTTGTTTCTGAGTTCTTGAATATTTTTCTGTACCTCCATAAGCGTGTTTATAATTTTTATTTTGAACTCTCTTTCAGGAAGATTGGTGAGTTTAGTTTCATTTGGCCCTCTTTCTGGGGTTTGTGAGATTTTGGTCTGAACCATGTTCTTTTGTCATTTCTTATTTCTGTGTGTTGCCCACTAGTGTGCAGAAACTCCAGTCTCTGGAGCCTCTCAGCCCCTAGAGTGAGGTTGGGGGTCATAGGAGAGTGGAGCTGGTGCCTGGTGCCAGGAAAGATCTGTTTCTTGATTCCCGTCTGCAGTGCCTGTCTCCAGTGTCAGAGCCAGTGGGCCAAGCACACACGTGTAAACCTCTGTGCTTTGCATCTCTAGCTGTTGTAGGCAGGGCCTCCCTCTGGCCTGCCTGATGCCTGCATAGTGGGTTTGTGAGCATGTGCCTGCAGGCCAGTACAAGGTTAGGCAGGCTGTGTGTCACAGTGGGGGGGCCTCAGAGCTGAGTAGGCAGTCATGGGGATGGAACACCTGAAGCTCCTCAAAGTTCCCAACCAGCCTGGCAAAGCATGCCCAGAAAACCTTGTCCAGCTCTCCCTTCTCCCGCACAGCAAGCTCTGTGCAAACCTCGCCCCTTCAGCAGCCCTCTCACTGCTAGGAAGCCTCTCAGACTGCCTGCCTTTCCTCTGACACAGAGCAGCCAGGTGTGAATCCCCTCCTCCACAAACAGCTGGAATGTCAATTTCCCAAGCACTCCGCCTGTTCGAGCTCCCCAACATCCAGAGCACCACACAATATAGGATTCTGCTCACAAAGCAGATCTCCAGGCCTAGGTGTTCAGCAGTCCCAGGATTCCACCCCCTCCCCCACTCTGTTTCTCTTCCTCCTGCAGGTGAGTTGGGATTGGGGAAGGGCTTGGGTCCTGCCAGATTAAGGCTTTCCTATGTTACCCTGCTTCATGAGGTCTGCTCTGTTCATGAGGTCTGTTTGCAGTCTGGTTCAGCCTTCTTTCTTGTTGCTGTTTTAAGGTTATTTGTATTAATTAACTATATTTTTGTACTGTTTGTGGTTTGGGGAGGAGCCCTCTGTCTCACCTCTCACACCGCCATCTTCCCGGAACTCTCTGTGTTTTTAAATAGTAATTGAGTCTTCTAAGCCTACAATAAAATCATTCTAATCTAAAATGTAGCTTTACTTTTTCTATTCTAATGTTTATACCTATTATGTTATTGTCATATCTTACCATTGTCACTAGTGTTTAGAAGGTAACATTGAAAAATAAGATAATGGTAATCCTTGTGCATTTTCTGATTGTTATTGATTTTATTGCTTTTGTCATTTCAAATTATGTTTGGCGTTCAGTTTTGTTGGGCTTTTAATCTTTAAATATTTTCTTTTTCTAATATATTTTTATTTGTTTCATTGTCCTTTATATACCTTGGAGGATGGGTATTAAGTCCTTATTTTTCACCTGTTATTTATGAAGCAAGTTAAAGCTGTATGGTTTTTCCGAAAATATCTTTTGCTAAGTCTCATAGATTTCTTGGAAAAACATTTTCCTTTTCATTGTTTCTTACAGGGCTTACAATTTCTGTCTTAACATTCTCTTTGTTCCATGGATTATTTAAAAATGTTATGTTTGTGTACTTGCATTTTTGGTATTTTTTGGTTAAATTCGTGTTTCTTTTCCAAAAGCTGTTTCTTTGGAGAGTTATTTTGAGTTTTCTGAATTTCTTCTTTTGTTTTGCTGCTTGATCCCCTTAGGATTATGGTATTTTTCTTTGTAATGAGTTGAGATAGTTCTGTGAGTCGTGAAAGGCTGGGTGGTCTCTGGCCATTTGGGCAGACTAGTTACTAAAGTCATCAGCCTTCTGCTCACTGTCCTTAGAAGTACCTAAGATGAAGATAACTTTTCCCACCCTTGCTGCTTTCTCAACTTTTTGCAAGTCTGGGGAATGGTGAACACTAATACTACTTGTTAGTGATCTTTTCCTTAACTCTCTCTCCAATCTGAGACCCAAGCAACAGCTGGACTTCTGTCTCCCCAAGGCTCTGCTCTCCTGGTACCCAGGCCTGCATAAAGGCTAGAGGAAAGAAAGCCCTCATCTCTGGATCACAACTTCCAGACTTTTACCATATGTTGGCATCAGCAGCTATTAAATACTTAGATCAAGTGAGATGGCTGCTTTGTAGTTCATACTGGAAGTGGAAGGAAGCCGGAAACATTAAGCATACATCTTTATACATTTCATTTACAATTTTTAAAAGCTTTTAACTTTATAATGTTTATGAAATTATTTGGTTTTCAAGAAGAATAAGAGAATAGTAAACAGAGGAAAGTAGGAAATCTGAGTGTCTGGCTTTCTGTAGTTTCAGCTATATTTTTAACTGGTACTTGTCCTTAGATCTAATTTTTTCAGCTCCTGGTTTACACAGCCTGTATCGTTTCTTACAACCTCAAAGTCAAACAAACAAGCTCAGACAAGAAACTTAGTGTAACCACACTGCAGATACTCCATTGCAAAGCATCAATATATCTTGCTTCACAGTACTGATAACCCCATTTCCTGCCTAATATCTGAATATGAGCCATAGATGATTTTGAACATGGTAAGTGACATGATCAGGATTGCAATAGAATTACATCTGATCTACTTTGGCCTTTCCTCTACCCCTACTAATCCTTCCTTCATTCTGCTGTCAGTGTGATTTTCCTGAAATGCAAACCCAATGATGACATTCTCTAGTACAAAACCCTAAAATGCTTCCTCACAGTTTTCAAATTCTTTAGTTGTCATAAAAGAGAGTTGTCTAATTTTTACATAACTCTCTAGTGCTGTCTTTGACTGCTAGGATATAATTTGCAATTTAAAGTTGGTTCATTGACCACATACTTCTCCCAAAACAGTGGAGGCAATTTGTCCCCCTTGAGGACAGCAATTGTGCCAAGTCTCTGCACAACTTTGATAAATGGTACATGCTCTATAAGTACATATTGAAGGAATTAATGGATGGATGGATACATGTTTACAAAGATGGATAATTTTTGTTAAATCTTGAGGAAAACTATCCCTGTGGGGGTGCAACATTTAGATATACTCGTCTGAACAGTTTGGTTTTGAAGAACCTAATTTTTCTTAAACTTATTTCTTTGGGAAGTTTCCAGAGTACAAAATACTGTGTTCAACACAACACAGGAAGACAGTATGTACAAAGTTGTAATTTCCTGACCACCTCCCTCAATAGCCTCACTTCTTTTTAGTTAAATCCACTTGTCACCAAGATGCCAATACTATTCTTACATTGCTCTGAATACAAGGCCATGCAAATAATGATACTCAATGAATCCTTGTAAAGTGCTTAGGCTGAACCTGTTCATGAAAAAGTAGAATAGAATATAGGTGGAAAGGGCCTTGAGATACTCAGCGTTTTATTCCCCAAACTTGTCCTGAAGAACCAACATTCAGTTCATCCTGTAGTCTAATATTATTTTCATTGTAAAGAAGCAACTATTGTGTGCTTTGCTTTGTAATCCATTCTATTGCCTATTAATTAGTCAGATCATCCTGAATTCAATGACCTTAGTCTATGTAGCCTTACATAAGTTCCATACAAGCTCTGCAAACAAATTTCCTTGTGATCAATATGGAAATAACAATAGCTCCATCCTAATAGGTTTGTTGTGACTATTAGAAGAGATAAAGCAGGCCAACACATAGAATGGTGCCTGACACAGAATAAGTACTCAGTACATAATAACTATATTTTTGTTATTATTCCATATAGTTAGCATCACATTTCAATTTACTGTAAACTCCAAGGAGGATGAATAAGGAAGCAGGCATCCAGAAAGAGTGCAAAGGGGAATCCCAAGTGAGGAAAGAGCAGGGGCCCCGACCACATTTATGTGCATCTGCACTTTTGGTTATACCTCTATTTAAAGAGTCATAGTTTTTCATAGCTAGAGAATGTATGGAGGAACATAATGACACCTCCCCACTTCACCAATGAGAAAACTGAGAACCAAAGGGGGTTATTACCTGGCTTGAGATTTTGAATAAACATCCTGATGCCTCATCTAATTCCCTCTCCCTCTCTTTTTTATATTTAAATGAATGTTTTATTTTAGAGTAGTTTTAGACTTACAGAGAAATTTAAAGAATAATATGGAGAGTTACCACATAACCCACAGCCAGTTTCCTCATCGTTAGCATCTTACATTATTACGGTATATTTGTCACAACTAATGAACCAATACTGATGTTTTATAATCAGCTACACTCCATACCTTATTCCAATGTCATGTTTGCTCCCTAACATTTCTGTTCCAAGATCTCATTCAGGATATTAAATTATACTTAGTCATTACATTTTATTAATTTTCTCTTAACTGTGGCAGTTTCTCAGGCCCTCCTTGCTTTTGATAACTTGGGTAATTTTGAGGAGTGCTGGTCAGGTTCTCTGCAGAATGGTTCTCAGCTGGAATTTGTCTGATGTTTTTCTTATGTTTATATTAGGGATTAGGGGTTTGGGGGAAAAGGCTACAGCGTTGGACTGCTGTTCTCAACACATCACATAAGGGATCCATGCTACCAACAGGGCTTATCACTGAGGATGTTCATCTTGATTTGACTAAGGTCGTGTTTGCCAGATTTGTCCTTTGTAAAATTATGTTTTCTTCTTTCCGTATTATACACTTTGGGGGCAAATGACTAAGTTTATTTTCCATTTCCTTGAGGAGGAAGGAGTATTAACACAAATTATCTGTTAATTCTTCATGAGAGATTTGCTTTTATTGTATTTGCCTCATATGTGTGTGTGTGTGTGTGTGTGTGTGTGTGTGTGCGTGTGTGTATGTGTATTCATTTATTCATATCAATATGTATTCATGGATATTTATTTTTTTACTTTGGCTTATAATCCAATACTATTTTATTTGTTTTGTGCTCTAATTATTCCAGGTTCGCCACTGGGAGCTCTTTAGCTTCCTGTGTCACTCTGACTTATCCCCATTATGTTACTCCTTGAGCACCCCTTCGCTTTCTCACACTGTAAGATGCTGCAGGCTCATTTTGTATATTTTATGCCCCATTCTTAGAATTAGCCATTTATTCAAAGAGTCCTGGTTCCTTATTGGGTAATAGTATCAAAAAACAATATCTGGGTATTCAGTGTATCGTTGTTCCTGGGATGTTATTGCCCTTATACAGCAGGGAGATAATATGTATGTATACAATCTGTGCATACACATATGTCTCTAAATATTTCTATATGTGACCATCTGTATCTGTCTTAAACTAAACATGAATTCATAAAGATATCTACAAATTTAATACGTGGATCATGCTAGCTTCCTCCTCTTATTTATATGTTAATACCCTTACTTATATGCTATACCTCCCACTCTAATAGTGATTAAAATGACTCCGACTATGATGAATCTATTTACTTATTTGTTCAATTCCAGTATACAAATATAAGGGGCAGAAATTTTGCTTTTTAAAAGGAAAAAAGAGCTTTGGCAATTAAGTTAAAAATTGTTACAAGAGGCAAAGAAGAACAGTGCGTCTTCATACGAGGATTCAATTATAAAAAGTTGTAACATTTACAACATATCACCAATCAAGAATGTCCTACATATATGAAGCAAACATTGACAGAACTGAAAGAAGAAACAGACTTTAGGTAACAAATAACTAGACTTTAAATGAGAAGTTAGGTAATATAGATAAAATAAACAAATTCCTAGAAACACAAAATTTATGGAAACTGAGTCATTACTGAGTTTCAGAGAGGTTATGTAATTTATCAAAGAATACACACTAGTAAGCAGCTCATATTTAATCTCACTTCTGTTGGACTCCAAGACTGGTGCCTGTACCACAAAATCAGATTCTCTTTCAGGTAAGGGCCTTTTCTCAAGGGAAAATAAAAAAGCTGAAGGAACATGGCCTGATCAAGTTCATGTACAATACAACTTTAAGTTGCTGAGCTAGAATCCCAATCCTCCTACTGATTTTAGTCCAGTATTATTTCCCCCACAGACTCACCAGCAACTGAGAATTTAGGACTTGTTGACTCTGTTATGGGTCTTCTGGTGTTTACCTCATGCCCAGATGTCTGCTGATCGTACAGCCACATCTCCATGGCGCCATGTCACTGCTGCTCGTCTGCAGCTATAGACCTTCCTTTGTGTAACAGTTGATCCTAGGGGTTTTTCCAAAAGCAAATGAAATAACAGAAGAAAGGCTAAATTCACTAATTTCATCCTTCTTCTCTTGAAAATGAAACAAATGCATGTCTGTAATGTTAACAAACAATCAAACATAAAAGATTTGTCAGGAGATGGATGCTTCTTTCCACACAACTTGTAAAAATGGATCTATATTTACTCTGACTTAGAAGCTATTTTTTCTAAAAGAATTGGAAAGTGATCTTAATTGGGAACTCTATCTGTAACAGGATATTCCCACTAACTGTGAAACAGCCTAGAAGACTGAGTAAACTTCAGTGTTCTTTTTCACTTGGGATATTTTTGAAGATTAAATTAGATAATGTGGGTCAAGCATTAGAGCATTATGTGTATTTAATAAATCTTCAATAATGATTAGAAATAATGATATAATTATGAGAAGGATGACGGTATTGGTGGTGATATTCTTTTTTTTAGTTTATTTTGATATCATTAATCTACAATTAAATGAGTAATATTATGGTGATTACACTACCCCCTTCATCAGGTTCCCCCGCCCACAACCCCATTGCAGTCACTGTCCATCAGCTTAGTGAGATGCTATAGAGTCACTACTTCTCCTCTCTGGGTTGTACGGCCCTCCCCGTGCCCCCCGAACATTACATCTGCTAATCATAAGGTCCCTTCTTCCCTTTTACCCCTCCCTTCCCACCCATCCTCCCCAGTCCCTTTCCCTTGGGTAACTATTTGTCGTTCTCGGGTTCTGTGAGTCGCCTGCTGTTTTGTTCCTTCAGGTTTTTTTCCCCTTAGTTCTTATACTCCACATATGAGAGAAATTATTTGGTATTTGTCCTTTTCAGCTTGACTTATTTCACTGAGCATAATACCCTCTAGCACCATCATGTTGTTGCAAATGGTAGGATTTGTTTTCTTCTTAGGGCTGAATAATATTCCATTGTATATATGTACCACATCTTCTTTATCCATTCATCTACTGATGGACACTTAGGTTGCTTCCATTTCTTGGCTATTGTAAATAGTGCTGCGATAAACATAGGGGTGCATCTGTCCTTTTCAAATTGGGCTGCTGCATTCTTAGGGTAAATTCCTAGGAGTGGAATTCCTGGGTCAAATGGTATTTCTATTTTGAGTTTTTTGAGGAACCTCCATACTGCTTTCCACAATGGTTGAACTAATTTGCAGTCCCACCAGCAGTGTAGGACGGTTCCCTTTTCTCCACATCCTCGCCAACATTTGTTGTTGTTTGTGTTTTGGATGTTGGCCATCCTCACTGGTGTGAGGTGATATCTCATTGTGGTTTTAATCTGCATTTCTCTGATGATTAGTGATGTGGAGCATCGTTTCATGTGCCTGTTGGCCATCTGAATTTCTTCTTTGGAGAAGTGTCTATTCATGTCCTCTGCCCATTTCTTAAATGGATTATTTGCTTTTGTTTGTTGAGGTGCATGAGTTCTTTATATATTTTGGATGTCAACCCCTTATCAGATACGTCATTTATGAATATATTCTCCCATACTGTAGGAAGTCTTTTTGTTCTCCTGATGGTGTCCTTTGCTGTACAGAAGATTTTCAGCTTCATATAGTCCCACTTGTTCATTTTTGCTTTTGTTTCCCTTGCTTGGGGAGATATGTTCATGAAGAAGTTGCTCATGTTTATGTCCAAGAGCATTTTGCCTATATTTTTTTCTAAGAGTTTTATAGTTTCATGACTTACATTCAGGTCCTTGATCCACCTCGAGTTTACCTTTGTGTATGGGGTCAGACAGTAGTCCAATTTCATTCTCTTACATGTAGCTGTCCAGTTTTTCCAACACCAGCTGCTGAAGAGGCTGTCATCTCCACAATGTATATCCAAGGCTCCCTTATCAAATATTAATTGACTGTATGTGTTTGGGTTGATGTTTGGATTTTCTATTCTATTCCACTGATCTGTGGGTCTGTTTTGTGCCAATACCAAATTGTCTTGATTACTGTGGCTTTGTAGTAGAGCTTGAAGTCAGGGAGTGTAATTCCCCCTGTTTTATTCCTCCTTCTCAGGATTGCTTTGGCTATTCGGGGTCTTTTGTGGTTCCATATGAATTTTAGAATTATTTGTTCCAGTTCATTGAAGAAAGCTGTTGGTAGTTTGATAGGGATTGCGTTGAATCTGTAGATTGCTTTGGGTAGTATAGCCATTTTGACAATATTTATTCTTCCTAGCCAAGAGCATGGGATGCATTTCCATTTCTTAGTGTCCTCTTTAATTTCTCTTAGGAATGTCGTGTAGTTTTCAGGGTACAGGTCTTTCACTTCCTTTGTTAAGTTTATTCCTAGGTATTTTATTCTTTTTGATGCAATTGTGAATGGAATTGGTTTTCTGATTTCTCTTTCTGTTAGTTTATCGTTATATCGGAAAGCAACAGATTTCTGTGTGTTAATTCTGTATCCTGCAACTTTGCTGAATTCAGATATTAGTTCTAGTAGTTTTGGAGTGGAGTCTTTAGGGTTTTTTATGTACAATATCATGTCATCTGCAAATAGTGACAATTTGACTTCTTCTTTACCAATCTGGATGCCTTGTATGTCTCTGTTTTGTCTGATTGCCGTGGCTAGGACCTCCAGTACTGTGTTGAATAACAGTGGAGAGAGTGGGCATCCCTGTCTTGTTCCCAATCTTAGATGAAAAGCTTTCAGCTTCTCACCATTAAGTATGATGTTAGCTGTGGGTTTGTCATATATGGCCTTTATGATGTTGAGGTACTTGCCCTCTATGCCCATTTTCTTGAGAGTTTTAATCATGAATGGATGCTGAATTTTGTCAAATGCTTTTTCAGCATCTATGGAGATGATCATGTGGTTTTTGTTCTTCTTTTTATTGATGTGGTGGATGATGTTGATGGATTTTCGAATGATGTACCATCCTTGCATCCCTGGGATGAATCCCACTTGATCACGGTGTATGATCCCCTTGATGTATTTTTGAATTCGGTTAGCTAATATTTTGTTGAGTATTTTTGCATCCACGTTCATCAGGGATATTGGTCTATAGTTTTCTTTTTTGGTGAGGTCTTTGCCTGGTTTTGGTATTAGAGTGATGCTGGCTTCATAGAATGAGTTTGGAAGTATTCCCTCCTCTTCTATTTTTTGGAAAACTTTAAGGAGAATGGGTGTTATTTCTTCTCTATATGTCTGGTAGAATTCAGAGGTGAATCCATCAGGTCCGGGGGTTTTGTTCTTGGGTAGTTTTTTGATTACCAATTCAATTTCGTTGCTGGTGATTGGTCTGTTTAGTTTTTCTGTTTCTTGCTTGGTCAGTCTTGGAAGGTTGTATTTTTCTAAAAGTTGTCCATTTCTTCTATGTTTTCCAGCTTGTTAGCATATAGATTCTCATAATATTCTCTTATGATTCTTTGTATTTCTGTGGGGTCCGTCGTGATTTTTCCTTTCTCATTTCTGATTGTGTTTATGTGTGTAGATTCTCTTTTTCTCTTAATGAGTCTGGCTAGGGGTTTATCTATTTTGTTTATTTTTTCAAAGAACCAGCTCTTGGTTTCATTGATTTTTTCTATTGTTTTGTTCTTCTCAATTTTATTTATTTCTTCTCTGATCTTTATTATGTCCCTCCTTCTGGTGACTTTGGGTCTCATTTGTTGTCCTTTTTCTAATTTCAGTAATTGTGTCTTTAGACTATTCATTTGGGAATGTTTTTCTTTCTTTAGATAGGCCTGGATTGCAATATACTTTCCTCTTAGAACTGCCTTTGCTGCATCCCACAGAAGCTGTGGCTTTGTGTTGTTGTTGTCATTTGTCTCCATATACTCTTTGATTTCTGTTTTGATTTGGTCATTGACCCTTTGATTAATTAGGAGAATGTTGTTAAGTCTCCATGTATTTGTGAGCCTTTTTGTTTTCTTTCTAAAGTTTAATTCTGGTTTAATACCTTTATGATCCGAGAAGTTGGTTGGTATAATTTCAATATTTTCGATTTTACTGAGGTTCTTTTTGTGGCCTAGTATGTGGTCTATTCTGGAAAATGTTCCATGTGCACTTGAGAAGAATGTGTATTCCGTTGCTTTTGGGTGTAGAGTTCTGTAGATGTCTGTTAGGTTCATCTGTTCTAGTGTGTTGTTCAATGCCTCTGTGTCTTTACTTATTGTCTGTCTGGTTGATCTGTCCATTGGAGTGAGTGGTGTGTTGAAGTCACCTAAGGTGAATGCATTGCTGTCTATTCCCTCCTTTAATTCTGTTAGTATTTGTTTCACAAATGCCGGCGCCCCTGTGTTGGGTGCATATATATTTAAAATGGTTATATCTTCTTGTTGGATTGACCCCTTTATCATTATGTAATGTCCTTCTTTATCTCTTGCTACTTTCTTCATTTTGAAGTCTATTTTGTCTGATACAAGTACTGCAACACCTGCTTTTTTCTCTTTGTTATTTGCATGAAATATCTTTTTCCATCCCTTCACTTTTAATCTGGGGATATCTTTGCGTTTGAGGTGAGTTTCCTGTAGGCAGCATATAGATGGGTCTTGCTTTTTTATCCATTCTGTTACTCTGTGTCTTTTGATTGGTGCATTCAGTCCATTTACATTTAAGGTGATTATCAAAAGATATGTACTTATTGCCATTGCTGGCTTTAGATTCGTGGTTACCAGAGGTTCAAGGGTTGCTGCTTTAGTATCTAACAATCTAACTTAACTTTCTTGTCAAGTTCTTGTAAACACAGTCTGATGTTTCTTTATTTCTCTCCCTTCTTATTCCTCCTCCATTCTTTATATTCTAGGTGTTTTATTCTTTGCCTTTAGTTAGTTTTGGGTGTTCTGCTTTCTTGCTATGATTTTATTTTCTCTGGTGACAGCTTTTTAGCCTTGGGAGTGCGTCCCTCTAGAGCAGTTCCTTTAAGATGTCCTGTAGAGGTGGTTTTTGGGAGGCAAATTCTCTCAGCTTTTGCTTGTCTGAAAATTGTTGAATCCCGCCGTCATATTTAAATGATAATTGTGCTGGATACAATATTCTTATTTCGAGGCCCTTCTGTTTCATTACACTAAATATATCATGCCATTCTCTTCTAGCCTGTAAGGTTTCTGTTGAGAAGTCTAGTCTGATGTTAGTCTGATGGGTTTTCCTTTGAAGGTGATCTTTTTTCTTTCTCTAGCTGCCTTTAATACTCTGTCCTTATCTTTGATCTTTGCCATTTTAATTATTATGTGTCTTGGTGTTGTCTTCCTGGGGTCCCTCATGTGAGGAGATCTGTGGGCTTCCATGGACTGCGAGACTATTTCCTTCCCCAGCATGGGGAAGTTTTCAGCAATTATTTCTTCAAAGACACTTTCTATCCCTTTTTCTCTCTCTTCTTCCTCTGGTACTCCTATAATGCCAATGTTGTTCCTTTTGGATTGGTCACATAGTTCTCTTAATATTCTTTCATTCCTAGAGATCCTTTTTTCTCTCTTTGCCTCAGCTGCTCTGTGTTCCTGTTCTCTGATTTCTATTGCATTAACAGTGTCTTGCATCTCGTCCAGTCTGCTGCTGAGCCCATCGATGGCTTGTCTCATTTCTGCATTATCTTTCCTGACTTCCCTCACTTCCTCCCTTAGCTCTTGCATATTTCTCTGTAGATCCATCAGCATGGTTATAAATTTTATTCTGAATTCTTTTTCAGGAATATGCTGCATTTCCATCTCTTCAGATTCCTTCTCAGAAGGGCTCTGAATCTTGGTGAGCTTTGTCTGTATTAGCTTCCTCTGTCTTGTCATGGTGGCAGGTGCCACTTATGTCAGCTGGGCTCTGGAATGGATTCTCTACACGTGCTGTAGATGTCGCTGTTGCTCCACTAATTCGCAGCTGCAGCCGTGCCGTTTTTGTAGGTAGGAATGAATGGGACGCTATTGTTTTCTGTATAAAGTTCCAGCGTGGTTGCTCCCTTGTTTCTGTCACTAGCGAAGGGGACCGAAGTTCCCCAGGACTTCCAGCCTGCAGGGCTGAGCCCTCCGGGGCGCTGGTGTTCCCTCGCTGGGCGTGCCGCCTCTCCGAGACTGCTACAAATGGCGCGCGCTTTTCTTTTGTTCCTGGGCACTGGCTGCACGGTCCCGGCACCTTCCCGGCTCAAAACCTGCACCTTCTGCCTCTCCAATATCTGATGCACCGCGCAATGTGTGTCAGCGCTCCCGGTGCTCTGGCGCAGACCACCGGGGCTGGTTATTTCACGGACCTGCTCTTCCACTCCCTCCCAGCTCTGACTGCTCTCCTCCCGCCCTCGTGCTGGGCTGGGTGAGTGTTCGAGTGCCGCCGGGTCGCGATTCTGTATCTTACCCGCCTCGCGGGGTGCTGAGTCCTCTTGGGTGTGGCTGCACGCTGTGCACTTTCCTGTGTGCTCTGATTTCTCTTTTAGGAATAATTGTATTTACTGTGTTTTCATAGATTTATATGGTTTTGGGAGATTTCTGCCGCCCTGCTCACACTGCCATCTTCCCGGAAGTTCTAGTGGTGATATTCTTAAAGAAATTATAAAGAGTAATAAATTATTTTGAAGACTGGAAAAGGAAATCAAGGAGGCAAAGGTTTTGGACATGGGAATATATTAGTCACCTTAGAGCTATTTTTTCTTTGGGTAATTTTAAATGAATAATCTGTCATCTCATGTTAAGAATAATGAGTTAGAAGAAGTAAGGGGTATAGAAGGGAGTAGAAGAAACAATTACTGAAGAGTTGTCAGTTGACCATTGTATATAATACATAAATAAGGAAACAATTTTAGTTAATGTTTTGAGCCATATGAAACCATTCTTTGGTTCATAAGGGAATAAAATAGTTTAATGGAAAGAAGGAACATAGGAAATATGAGCAACTGGCTCTTTCTGGCCTCAACTGTATTCCTAATTATACTTCAGTCTACTAATGGCAGGATTCTATGATATTTATGAAAAGGAAGCCTTTGTACTCTGAGAATAATCATATTGAAACATCAGATTATGATAAATTCAAGGTACTTATGAAATTACAGTATATAACAAAATCTCATCTTGATCTTGTTTTAAAGATTGAATGCTTACCTGGTTGACCCAATTTATCAAAATTTTGATAACAAAAACAAGGGAAACCTGTCTAGTTCAGAAATTACTATAAAGGAATATTTAGAGAATTTACATCAGGACTTTGGTTTAAAACACACAGGAAGAATGTTGTTTAATTTCAAATTATTTGGGGTTTTTCTAGGTCTCCTTCTATTATTAATTTCTAGTAAGTTCACTACTGTTAGAGAACATACCTCACATGATTTCTATTCTCTTAAATGTGTTTTACGGCCAAGAATATGGAATATCTTGGTGAAGTTCCTTGTACACTTGAAACGAATGTGTATTGTGCTGTTGGTGGTGGAATGGTCTATAAATGTCAATTATCTCCATTTGGTTCATGGTGTTGTTCAGTTCTTTTATGTCTTGATGATTTTCTGTTTAATTGTTCTATCAATTACTGAGTGAGGAGTGGTGAAGTCTCCAAAGAATACTGTGGATTTCTCTATTTTTCTTTATAGTTTTATTAATTTTTGCTTCTTAGGTACACACAACGTTATTTATTTTGTTTTTGTTCTTGGGTAACATAAATTTAAGAATACTGTGTCCTCCTGATGAATTGATTCTTTATCAATATGGAACATTCCTGTTTATTGCAATTATCTTACTCTGAAATCCACTTTGATATTAATATGGTCATTCTATCTGTGGTAGGTAGAATTTTAAGACAACCTCTAATCTTCACTTCCTTGTATGATACCCTCCCCTGGAGATGACTGGCAAATATGACCATTTGCAAATAGGATTTTCCAACATGACAAAGGTGAAGGGATTGTGAAGATGCAATTAAGGTCCTCAATTAGTTGATTTTGAGTTATTCCAGAAGGTAATTATCTTCAGGTAGGTTGGAGGCTGGTTAGATAAACAATTTAAAAGAAGAAAAGGAAGGAGATGAAGAAGAAGCAGCCCCAGCAGATGCTCTACTATTGGCCTTGAAGGAAGAAAACTGCCATGTTGTCAAGGAGGCCAGCAAGAAGACAGGAAACGGTGAGTGGCCTCTGGGAGCTGAAGACCTGAGTCCTACATCCACAAGGAACTGAACTCTGCCAACAGCTAGTGATGTTGTAAGAGGATCCCAAGCCTCAGATGACATGGAAGGCCCGGAAGGCACTTTCAATTTACCTTATTGAGTACCCACATACAATATTCAGCTAACTCATATGTGGACCCCTGACCCTCAGACACCGAGATAAAATAACCTTGTTTTGCTTTAAGCCACTAAGATTATGATTGTTTGTTATCTTCTGGTAGAAACAAATGCACCAGTTTTCCTTGGTTCTGTGTTTTGCTAGTATATCTTTTTCTATCTTTTTACTTTAACACACTTATGTCATTACACATAGAGTGTGGTTTTTGTTTATGTTTTTGTTTTTTTTTGTTAGTATATAGTTAGAATTTTTTTTTAGCCTGACAATCATGGCCTTTTAATGATTTTTCTTAAGCCTTTTATTTCTAATGTTATTTATATGTTTGTATTTAGATCTACATTTTTTTTTTTTTTTACTGTTTGTTCTCTCAGTTTTTAGTTATATTCAGTGGGATAGCAAAGGCAGAATATGATTACTTCATGTTGATCAAAACCAAAGGAAAAGTCTGTTGGCTTTTAAATTATTCAAGAGAAGAAAAAAGTTGTCTTTATACTTACCAAAATATTTATCTTTCCATTGATCTTTCTTTCTTCCACCAGTTGAGGATTTCCATTGTTATCATTTTCCTGTAGCCTAAAGACCTTCCATTTGCCATTTCTTGGGTGTGAGTAAGCTTCCAAAGGATTGTTTTCTTTTTTAATAAAAAAATACTTTAATTTGCTTTTCTTTCTGAACGTTATTTACTTTTACTGCACAAAGAATTTTAGTTTAGCACTTTAGCACTTTATAGATGTCTTCAAACAGTTTTTATTTTCTGATGAGAAATTGTTTTCTGCCATGGCTTAAAGCAACATGCCTATATGTAGTTTTCTTTCCTTGTACCCAGTTTGAGGCACCGTTGCCTACAGGAATCCAGTCTCCCAAAATCTGAACACTAATTGCTATAAGCCCCACTCCTCTTCTCCATCTCTAATGCCCAGGGGTTCAGCCAGTGATCCCCAGGAGGCAAGACCTAAGTGGACCTCCTGGGAAATGTCCTGAAGATCTGGGAGAATGATATCCACCTGGGGCTCCTTTTCCCCCCTGGAAAAACTGTAGACCCTCTGGTGGGGTGCTGTGTCAGCTGGGGTAAGGGCAATGTGGTCAAAGAGAAATTGCTCCTCTTACCATCTAATGTGGACCTTCTTGTTCTCTGTGATACGAGGAGGGTGCTTCCCTTAACCCAGGGTACTGGAATTTTCACAGTCGTATCTCTTTTACGGATAGCTGATATCCTTCTTGTGAGAGGGACTGTTGGGAACCATCCATTCACCATCTTGATGAAGTTACTTTGGAGTTGATATTCTAATGAAAGAAGTAGACAGACAATAAGCAAACGAATAAGTAAAATATATAGTATTTTGAACAGAGATATTGCTATGGACAATGTATGTACCTGGTTTGAACCTTTATTCAAACAGAGTGACCCTTCATTCAAAAATATTGCAAAAATGTAGGTAATTGTTGATGTTAAATAATAAATATTTGGGGAAGTATCATTATGTTATTCTTTCTGATTTTGTATATTTTTGAAAGGTTCCATAATACACTATTTTTTTTAAAGAAAGCAATTGGGTGGGGGTGGCAGATAGGACATGCAAGGGGCAAAGAGAGTGTCAAGATCAAATAAGGAGACTGAGGAAGGCCTTCATAAGTGGTGACATTTGAACAAAGACCTGAAACCAGTAATAGAGAGAACTGTGTGAATCTCCAGGGGAAGAATGTTCCAGGCAGATGTAGGAGCTTATGTGGAGCCTTGCTTGAGAATGTGCCTGGCATGTTCAGGGAACAAGTTGTCTAATGTCTGGAAAGGAATGAGCAATGGATAAAATATAGGAGGTGGCCTCAGTTAAGAATGATATCTGAGAATAAGAGAAAAAGCACACAGGGTCATATCCAAAATATATACGTAACACCTACAAACCAGAAAGAAAAAGACCCAATACTAAAATAGGTAAAAGACTTAACTGGCACGTCCCAGGAAATGAAAAGGCCAATCAGCATTTGAAAAGGTGCTCAACTTCATTAGACGCCAAGAAATGCTAATTAAAATGACAATGCTGCCCCACTCTTCGCTGATAGAAAAGTTAAAATTTTAAAGTATTTGTTTTGTTTTTTTACTTATTTTGCCTGGAACTGTTTCTATTATATAGATCAGTGTTTCAGGTAGACTTTGGAAGTTATTTTCTTTTGATCCAGCTTCTCCAAATTTCAAACTGACCTTGGGATGCCTTGATTCCCAGCCCTGCAGTTAGTCCAGCATCCTGCAGGGCCTCTCAGTCATTTTTTCTTGATTTCCTCTGCCCTCACAATGTCCCCAGCCCCCCCAACTGCTCCGAGAATTCCAGGCAGCCTGCATGCATCCCCACCAGGCCTCAAGGTTGTGCCCCTCGGAGAGTAACTGTGAGGGGCCAGGGCCCATCACAGTGCCGCAGTGTGTCCCTGGGGCCTCACCCTCTGCTCACAACAGAAGCAGCACAGGTGAAGCCACGGCCTGACATATTTCTCCAGATGTGTCCAAAAGAACCTCTGTCTGGGTTGGGTGGCTCCGATACGCGTGACCAGAAGAATTTGCGCTGTGGTGTGACCCTAGCTGGCCCTCTGGCAACAACCAGGGCTGGCAGAGACCACTGGGAACTTTTGCAAATTCTTATTCAGGTTTATACACAGAAATCCCTGTTTGGGGGCTGCCAGAAGCATCCTGCATGAACCTGAAAGCAAAGCCAAGTGGAGACATCAAACCTCCAATGGTGGGCAGCGGAGGCAATGATAAAGGAAAAGAAATTTGAGACACCAAGCCTCACTCACCACAATTACATGGAGTGTGAAGATCACCAGCTCCAAGGAGCCTAAGAAGATGATCCAGGAAAGAGATGAAAAGGGTGCTGGATGCAAACAGCAGGGTGCGCACTGTACTAGATCACAGGGCTGCGCATGCAGGCTCTCACTGGACCAAGGGGGCTTGGTGCACTGCCAGATGGAGGTATGTGAACTGCCCAGTGGTCTTTCTAGTAGTTCAATTAAAGCAGGTTTCCAGCATCTCTGTGGCCCTCAAAACCATGGGCTACCGTTTAACCAAAGAGCTTAAGCTTTTAAAGGCGACCAAGAGCCTCGAGACAAGAGAGACCAAGGGAGACAAGAGAGGTCAGCCGGCCCTTGGAGCCACAACATCCACAGTAGGGGGAAACTTCAGAGACTGAACCCAGGTATGTTTTTTCCTGGGACACTGCTCTCCTGCCCGCTGTACTCTGTCTTCTGTGTCTGTGAGGAACAGAAATGGCTCTGTAGAAATAAACACAGTTTAAATGAAAACAGGCTATTTATTCAAAGCTTGTCGTAGCAAGACTGTCCGCTCCCATTTCTTGCCCTCGGCAGAGACTCCAATGCAGGCAGGAGACGGAAAAGCTCAGTACTAGAAAAGGGAAGGCTTCAGGGGTGCCCGGATTGGAGGCTGTTGCATGGGGAAGCTGGAAGCAGGCTCAGTAGGTGAGGGGGCTTCTTGTATGATCGATTAGGGGAGAAAATTTGGCTTGCTCTGGTTTGAAGGGGGTCAGGGGATAAGGGTCAGAAGGACAGGATTATAATCTCGACCAGGGAAATGGGGTAGGAGTTGCCAGCATGGGGTGCCTCTGTGTAACTCTCCTCACTGTCAAAGTAGCTATCCCTGAGATGACGCTCTCAGCTCAACACCTGAGAAGAGAAACTGTCGTGCACATGGCAGTCTTCCAAAGGGACAGCAAACGGGCCCCTTTATTATGAAAAATATTATGGTGATTTTCTAAAAGAAGAGTTAGTTAAAAGTAATAAACCTACCCCACTCCCCTTGCTAGGTAGTTGAATTAATTGTTTGTCTTCTATTACCATACACAGAAAATATGAACCCAAATAATCAGAAGAGAATTTGAAAGAAATCCTTTAACAACCAGGTCCCAAGTTTTTAAAACGTCAATTTATTGCATTCCTCTGTACCCCTGAAACAAATCCCAATTTCATTCAGAATAAAAGCTAAGAACTTTATGATGGTTTTTATAGGGTTTCCCAGCCAGGCCCTATGTCTTGCCTGTGTCACCTCTCTCACCTAGTATCTTACAGCTCTCCCACTCTCGCAGCCTCGCCCGGCCATGCTCAGCTCCTGCTGTTCCTCGGCAGGCCAGACACGCTCCCACCCGGCAGCGTGTGCACTGACTGTCCCCTCTGCCCTTCCCATGGACACCCACATGTCATGTTCTCCATGAGCACTGCTTTGGCTGTTCTATTGATAAACCCACTTACCCAGTACAATCTCCTCCTTTACAATCACCCATATCACCTTCCAATACCTTCTGTAGTTTTCTTACTTAATTAACTACTTATTTTCTGTCTCCCCAACTCCTGCCAGAAGGAAAACCCCACAAGGGAAAAATCTAATTCTGTTTTGCTCACTGATGTATCCCAAAGGCTCAGAGGGTACCTAGCCAGTAGCAGGTATTCAATAATATTTGCTGGAATGAAATGAGATTCCAGACCTGGGGTCTTTTCTGTGATACCTCCCACTGCCTATAATAATAATGGGGATGCTAGTAATATAAATTATCATAACATATGCATAAGAACCTTAGTTTACATTGCATCTTAACAGAAATAACCTAAATAGGTCAGCAGTTGTGTGGCTTGCTTTCCTTAGGTTTATTTTTAAATGCTAGCTACCTAACTGGAACATCAAGTGTTAATGGAGCAAAGCCTGTTATAAACAGCAACAAGCTATAAACTGTGAAGCTACAAAATTAGTAGCAACACTTTCATTTCTGGGAATTTTAGATACATTAGGAACCTGTAATTACTGAGTCCATCTGCCTACTCTGTCTTGAGCTTAATTATGTATTTCAGAAGGAACGTTTTTCATGTTTTCATTTCTCGTATATATAAATATTTAGCTACATCTCTTATCATTTTCTGCCTTCCTTTCCCTCTGCTTTTGCCATTTACAATCTCCCAAGCTATTTTTACTTCCAAATTGCAGCGTCTTCCCTCAGAAATAACATGAGAGAGATTGCAGCGAGGGAGTTTGGTTCTCCGCAGCATCTCCGAAGAGGGGTTAGCTAGCCCCAAACACTGCAAATGGTGGGGAGGGGGTGAGGGCAGCTCCAGGATCTTTCAAAATGTTCAAAATATTCACACAATCTCTAAAATCAGTAATACATGGGCTCTCTCTGAAGGGGTGGGGACAAAAATGAAATTGGAAAACAATGAGTTAAACAATGTTTAGTAGAATTCTTTCTATTAGGGCTTCGAATAGTCTTTAAAATATGAACGTGACTCTCTAAGAAGGGATCACGGCAGAAACGTTTCCTAGAATTATTTGAACACAAAAACAACTATTTGGGGGAGATAAGACACACATATTAGCATTTGCCCCAACAATATTTTGGAAACTGAAGATCTAGTGACAAGCATTTTCTTGAATTACGTAAGCATACTGGGGTACTGGCAGATGTCAGCTGCATCTTCAGTAATTGTAATAGTCCTTCCACCTCGATGAAACACGAGAACTACCAAGATAGGCTCAAGTGTGGCAAGAAAGTATATAGACACTATGTTATCCTTCTTTCTGGAAGAGAAACAAATGCAAAGGTGATTTTGTTTTTTATTCCCCCCCACTTTTACTCTCCAAGTCAGCTAAGCCTTTCTGTCCTATCACTTTAAATTCTTCTTCACGTACCCACGGTCAGCCTCCCTGAAAGTCCTGAAGAAAGCCCCACCCAACTCTGCATTTAGAAATGTAACAGCAGAAGAGAGTTGTCCCTGAGGCAGAGGAGTGTCGGTGCTGGGCCCTGGAAAGGCTTCGTCTGCCTCAGGAAGGACGACTGGCAGCTGGAAAGTCGTCGTCTGCCTCAGGAAGGGTGACGGGCAGCTGGAAAGGCGTCATCTACCTCAGGAAGCGTGACTGGCAGCCAGAGACAGAAAAGACTGGAATGTGGATTGTTCAGTTTTGTCTGAGGAGGGAAGCGGTTCAGGAGGTGAGGGAGAGGGTACCTGCTGACAGTCCTTACTCCCAGGTGAAGGCACAGCTGGGTCCTGCCCCGGGAAGCAGCGGGGAGGTTGTGCCTTGCCCAGTGTAGTGATGAAAGCAGCCAGGTGCCCAGCCTTCGTGTCTGCTATACTCCCCGGGGGCCCATAGAGAGGCCTTGCCCTCGCCAGTGAGTCCAGGTTAGCAGGAAGTGGCTGTAAACCTGGATGAGGCGAAGAAACAGCTACAGTTCTACCTATAAGACTAGAAAATTCATATAACCAGACTAAAGCCTCACTAATTTCTATTTAACTCCTAATATAAGTGACTTAGGGCAGTACCTGCAATGACCTGTAAAATCCTGTGCATTATTTGTAATATCACTTGTAAGAAGAGACTAATTTGAAATTACAGGGCAGGAGGATAAAGACTCTGTCTGCAGGAGGAGTGGGACTCGTACTGGCTCCTGCAGTGGGGCCGTTAGTTCCTGGCCTGGGGATTCCCCTGGGCTACGGCACGTCTCCTAGGTCGCATGCAGTAGGGTGTGGAGAGAAGAAGCCTGCGCACCTGCTAGTTTTAGCAGAGAGGCGGAACCAGTGAGAGGGTGGAGTAATGGGCTTTTGGAAGGAGTACAAGCATGCATAAACAATATATTTCATCTGTGGATTACAAATGACTTGGATAATCACATATTCTGTACTACTTTTATGTTTAAGTATAATAATTATTTGGTATATTCTGACTTAAACACGTTTTCTAGAAAATGGATTATCTTACAGTTTCAAGCTATTAAGCTAAAAATGTTGGGTCTGAGCCCTTGCATAATTTTGGATCAGCATTAAAAATGATCTGCTTCTGAGTGGACTGGGGTTGGTCTCAGAACCACTCAGGTGCCCTCCCTGTCATTTTCCAGAGACAAACTTGGGTTACTCAATTGGCTGACATCCCCGAGCTAATCCATCTCTGAGTAAAGATTCAAACTCACATGTGATTCCAGGCCGGTGGGCTGTCTTCTACCCTAGGAGCTCCTAACCTCTGGTCTTCATAGTCACCTAGGAACCTGTGACTCACAATACCAACCCCTCATATTTAACTCTGATTCTATAGGGTTTGGCTCTGAGTAGTTACAATATGTGAAACTCAGGTATTTGCATTCACTGGGGCTCATGAATCATGGCCTTACTTTCACTGTCACTGCACAGGGACACATGCGTCATTTTAGGGAGAGCATAGTGGGTCAGGAAGACAGACAATAGAAAGCAAAGCTCAAGCAGAGTGGCTGCACTTAGGGACCTAAAGTTGTTCCTAGGAGGACAAGGAAGTGCAAGATGGAACAAGCCGGTCCTGAGCACAGTCCAAGGCAGGAACTCAGGGACAGGGGGACATGGGTACCAAAATTAGTCAGCAAATGATGGTGGGAACAGGAGTGTCTGTTAACTAGAACGGAGGGTACAGGGAGTATATGCTTAGCTGGACCAATTTTTAAGTCTCCAGCAAAGATAACACCACTCTTCATTTATTCATTCATACATTTCAGGGATTCTTTGATTCCACAAATAGTAGATGAACTCCTAATATGTGGTAGGCCCTCTGCTGGAGGATACTGTATATATAGTGCCCCAAACAGATGTGGTATCTGCCTTGTGGAGGGGACAGCAGAGTGGAGATGCTGAGCAGTAAACAATCATTAATCAATTACCACTCGCGATAGGTGCAAGGAGAGAAATGAACTGGGAGCTGTGATGGAGGATAATGGGGTGGGATGGGCTAATGAACATCAGAACCAGGAGAGAGGGAAGGACTCTTGGACAATGGCTTACTTTAGCTCTGATGGCACAGGGAAGCAGGCCACTCTCTTAAGGGTGTGAGAGCCTGGTTCCAAACCAAGAAACATTCTTCTAATCTAATTGGTCTAATCAGAAAACAGCTCTTGGAAGAGAAAATATTTGAATTTTTCTTCGAACACACAAAACTATGTTGTAATGAGAAATACACTCACATAACATCACTGGGCCATTACTACCAACTTGGACTCCTGCAAGTGTGTTTCTCTGCCTGACTTTGGGACTCCTCCGTTCAGAAATGTGTCTGCGCTGGAATGCCTTGTGGGAAACTTGAGCTCAAAGTCCAAGACGGAGACCCAGGAGTGAAAGCCAGAGATAGAACTGAAAAGTGCTGACGGCCAAGTCATTTCTATCAACCCCCCTTAATCCCCGTTGCTTTACCCAAGCTCACTGAACCCCGGGGAAAGTCTGACCCTAGTCATTTCAGGCAGGGATGCAAAAGAG
Source organism: Smutsia gigantea (assembly GCA_032199065.1). NCBI lineage: Eukaryota > Metazoa > Chordata > Mammalia > Pholidota > Manidae > Smutsia > Smutsia gigantea. The sequence goes on along the minus strand of JAVSCE010016517.1, from coordinate 107,597 downwards.
ATTTCCCCTTAACTCCCAGTTCTCAACTGAAAAGAGTGGCCCTGGGAGCAGTGTGTGTAGTAGTGACTGACACTCTAACTGGGCTCAGGAGCAAAGAGCACAGGTAGAATAGAGAAGGAGTAGTAAGAAAGACCAAGCATTGGATATCCCTTAGTTAGCATTGGCTTCCAAATAAGCAGTGAGGCCCAGAGGAAAGAGGGTGAGGTTAGTTAGCCAGAGAAGTTAAAGCACCAGACAGCTCTGTAAGCCAAATCTTCCTAGTTCTTCAATCTTGGTTATTTTATACTCTGAGCCTCAGTTTCCACATTTGTAAAGGGGAATTACAGCTCACTTCACAGGCTCTTTAAGTGGGTAAAATGAGATAATCAATGTGCCTGTCTTTCACAAATTTTCAAGAGCTAATAAAATGTTAGAGTAACTGAGATATCAGGTGAGGTTACCCACCCACTTTAAGTAAGGATAAAATTGGCTCCAAAGCCTGTTCTATGTCTTATGGAAAATCTAACACTCCAAGGTTTCTTCACATTCTGAAAAATTACATTCTATCTTATCTGTTCTGGCTCTGCCTTCTGGCTTCTGCATCTGGCATCTGTTCCTGTTTCTGCTTTGTCATTGACTCGAATGTCAAAAACAGCTTCAGTATCTTGAGCATTTTCTGCACAAATTCATCTCACATGAGGCAGGCATATATAAGAAACTTTTACTGGAGATTTTAAGGTACTAGCTAGGAGCTTACAGGAACTTGACAGTGAATCACTGTATCAGATTGAAGAGATCTTTAAAAATCCCTTTGGCCATTTCTGCCAATTGGATGTCTAAATTCTTTATCTACCTCTGCTCCCAACCCTCTTCTCCTCCTATTATTTCCCTTACATCTAAATTCTTGTTCCTTAGGATTGTACTTTGTATTCTCAGTCCACTTCCTTCCTTGAAATCTGCTTAGCAGAATACTGAGGAGGGGCTTCCAGGCACACGGAAGAGCTGAGTTCTTAGTCAGGGGGCCTGGGCATCTACAGGGTCCTCTGCTCACACTTCTTTGGTTGCATCAGCCCTAGACTATTGTATGGCAAAAAGTTCATGTATGTGAGGCTGCTTCCTCTTGAGAAGATCATCTGTAGCTTTTATAGCTTCTCAAATGAGTCTCTGGTCCAAATAATTCAAGTGCTATGGTTGTACAGCATTTTTTAAAAACTATGTTCCTTAGCTGCAGAAAATCACTACAAAGCCCTATTTAAAAGAGAAAAGGAAGCATACAGTCCTGTAAAAAAACTAAGAAGTAAGCCTCACTCAATAAAACGTTAAGGCTAACAATTACCTGTGTTCTTGAAAAATGTAAAATGGAGCATGAATTTGATAAACTAGAAATAAAAGTTTATCACTGAATGATTCACTTTAGGATTAATTGAAATAATTATTTTCCTTGTGCAAGAAACATTTATTTGTGGATTGTCTTAGTCTGTTTGGACTGTTTTAACAAACTGCCCTAGACTAGGTGGCTTATTTATTTATTCTCAGTTTTATTTCTTTCTCAAATTTATTTCTCACAGTTCTGGAGGCTGGAAAGTATCATACCAAGGTGCTGGTAGATTTGGTACCTGCTGCGAGCCACTTCTTGGTTTTTGGACAGGCATCTTCTTTCTGTGTCCTCACATGGCAGGAGGGGTGAGTTGTTCTCTTGGGTCTCCTTCATAATGCACGAATTGCATACAGCAAGCTCCTCACTTATGACCTAGCCACTGCCCACTGGCCCCACTTCCAAACACCATCAGATGGGGAGTCAGGTTGCAACATGTGATTTTGGGCCAACACAAACATTCAATCTGTAGCATGGATCAATAAGTAATTAAAGAGTTTGAAAATAAAATCACAGACATATTTAAAGTTATGTATCAGGTGTTCATATCACTTAAAACCTACCAGAAAGCAGTGTGTTACATAGCATTGGACTGAGCATTTTCAGACATGAGTTATTGTGACCTTAAGTAAGTTGCCTTAACTTTCTGGGTCAAGGACCACCTGGAGATTGACAAAATACAACAACACTGATGGTGCTGATGACAAAGATCTGAAATGAGAATGAAAGTCAAAAGGAACACAGTTTGATTTATAGGACTTTAAAGCAACTCATGGAGGAGGTGGTACAGCTGTGGTTCAACCGCCTGAGAGAGTGGGCTGTGGGGCATGGAGCTGGGCACCAGGGCCTTATTGTGCATGCCTGCTGCTGACTAGCTGACTCGTGGTTTTTCTCAGTTCTTCGGGGCAGAGGCTTCCTTACTCAGATCATAAAACCCCTTCTGAGCTTGAAGTTTTACCTCTCGTAAACCTCTTCTCTAGGATATTAAGAACACACATCAGCAGTTAATAACAATGAATGACAAGTGATCGTTTTGGAGAGTGTAGCAAACCACTTTCAGAAAAGATAATCATAATTGCTGTCATTTCATCAGCAGAGAAATAATTCTTTGTTCTTGACTTTCAACAATGCCCATTGGCAATGTCATCATGCTCAGAATACAAACGATAATCTCCACTTCCTGTTACTGAACTGTTCTAGAAAATTGTTAGTTGGATGCTGTGTCAAACAGGGAAAAGAAAAATAAGTTCTTTTGGGTTTGAGCATGCTAATTATTTCTGAGATTACATTTGTAGGGTTATACCATGACTAAGCCTTTTCTGAAGCGAGCAGGAGTTGCACCCAGGGAAACTGCTATGCAAAAGGTGAACATTTTCTCAGGGTTAAACAGTGAAGCACAGTGTGATTTAGGGATTTTATATGGATATAGACTGCGACAGAGAGAGACATGTGACCCAATTTGTTTCTTCCCAAAACACACTTGCGGAGATATCTTTAGGAACATGATACACAGACTGGAGGTATACATGGTGGGCACAAATAAGATTCCAAAGAATTTGAAAGGCAGCCCGTCAGTCTCTTTGACTACTGACACTTAAAGCAGAGCTATTGTGATGAATGTGAATGACTTGATGTGGGATACTTCATCTGCATGTTGACATGTGTTTTAGGAAGGCCCATCTTTTACATTTTACAAGGTCAGGCAAATGCATACAGAAAAAGGCCAATATACCATATATCTAAACAGTTTAAAAGTCATAAACTAGACTCTGTTAAATAAAATATGGTGTACCCCCTACTTTGACAAGTGTAGCTTTGTAGCACCATCAAGCACCAGGGTCAGACTTTGAATTCTCAGATTCCTCTGTCTTCCTAAGCCGTACTCCACTTTTCCTTCCCAGCCCCAGCCCCACTGCATTGTGCGAGGAACTTTGTCTGCACGCGTCAGGACACTCAGCCCTCATGCCAAAGCCCTAGTCCTAGTTCACCACCAACAGCCATCCCACCACTAGTGGAGTCTATTCTTGAGAGAACAGGCCCTGAGAAGGTGCCCAGGCACCTCGGCCATTTGTGCAGGGAATTCTTGGATCCCAGGTACCTGACCGTGTGCCAGAAGACTTACCCTGTGGGAGGGGCGCCAGTGCAGATGGTCAGAGAATCAAACAGAGTGAGGTTTAATTGTAGGGATACTGGCTAGTTTTCTTAATTCTTCTATACTTCATTTTCCTCACCTTCAAAGTGATAATGATGTTACTATTATCATAGGGTTTTGGTTGGTGTTAGATGACTTAATGTCATGTAGTAACATTCCATAAATAATAGCTTATAATTATTGGCATCATTATTAATCATCAACATTAAAATATATGTGTTCTATTCATTGCTAGACACAGGTGGATACAATGATGAGTGGGACAAGGTTCTCTGAGGAATTCATAAGATACAAGAATATCATGGAAGTGAGAATACAATTTACATAAGCTGTCAAGTGTCAGTCACTGACAAGGGCAAGCAGGAAGACAGGCATTAAACCGGTCTCTTCCTCTATGCGGTGGAGGGTGAGGAGCAGAGACTCTGGGGACAAACACAGCCACAAGCAGAGCACCACAGCCACGTAAATTCAGAGAGAGGAATGAATGAACAAGATACTTCAGAAGGGTGTGAGCACAGAGGAAGACCTTGGATTAGCCTGGAGGTGTTGGCAAAGAGTGCTTAAAGCTGAGATTCTTGAGCTACACTGTAAGGGATGTGTGCAAAATGACAAAGGCATGGAGGTAGAAAGCAAGATTGTTTGGAGAGCTGCATGTGGTTCTGTAGTTCATCAAAGGCTGAATATCATAGTGTGCATGGGAGAGCACAGGAGATGATAGGGGAGGGACAGGCTGGAACAGATTATGGGAGTTCTGCAATGCCAGCAAGTTTGGGTTTAATTTTGTGGGTGACAATTTGCTCTGAAAAAGTCATTCTACTTATATATACTTGTGGAGAACAGAAAAACAGCAGAGAAACTGGAGGCAAGAAAACAAGCAGGATACTGCCACTATAGTGCATGAATAGGCGAACACGGGAAGGATTTAAGAAATATGAAGTAGGTACGATTAACAAGACTGGTCAGACAGAATCAGGGATGGCTCAGCGTTTCAGCTTGGGTGATATACAGATTCACATGTAATATATTAAAAATGGAAAAATTGACAGAGAGGAAGAAGATAATGAAGGTAAATGTGATCTTTAGGTTTTCTAACACTTAGTCCTTTCCAGTGCACAATATAAGAAAGCAAAGAGGGATGGAGAATAGAAGATTTTCTCAGGGATAGAGTAACTTTGATGTGAGCTCGTCCTGTTTTCTCTTTACACAAATTCTGATTGGGGGCTAGATGGTGAGCAAATCTTACATTTACTCCAAGGTAAGGGTTTAGTCTAAGTATTCATATCTAAAATAATTGGGAGTGTGGTGTGATTCCCACATGTCCAACACCAGATTCAATGGTGTATTTTTTCCCTACATATATGTATAACAGTAACAATAGTATACACAGCAGTAATAGTATTGTAACTTTATTTGGGTACCCAGACCCGATTCCAATGTGTGTAAATATGTGGGAGGGGATTTTCCCACGCATACTTATGCCAAGCAATTCTCGAACACCAGCAGGTTTGTCAGAGAATTCAACTCAATTCTGATCCTATCTGCCCAGAGACAGCTCCAGATTCCCAGGTTAAGGGCTTCCTCCTACAAGACTGCCCTCCACCCTAGCTCCAGATTCTGGTTGCAAGCCCCAGGCAGTTCCCTGTGCCTCTGACCTACTGGCTACAGACTGGAGGTTCCCACAACCTCCTCATTAGGTTTGATTAATTTGCTAGAGTGGCTCACAGAACTCAGGAAAACACTTATGTTTACCAGTTTAATAAAGGATGCAACTTAACAGCCAGATGAAGAGAGCCATAGGGCAAGGTCCCAAACAAAGGAGCTTCTGTCCTTGTGGAGCTTGGGGCCTGGCTTGATGGCACATGGAGGCGTTCTGGTTCCCCAAGTGTGGAAGTTCTCTCTGACCAAGAAGCAGGATCCAACCAAGTAGGGCAGAGCAGAGAGAGAGAGGAGAGAGAGAGAGAGAGACAAGCTCTCCTCATGGGTTTTGTGAGGGCTTCATTGCATAGTCATGGTTGACTAAATTATAGGCCATTGGCTGATTCAACCTCCAGCCCCTGCCCTTGGGTGGGTCCAAAAGTCTCTCATTAACATGACAAAACACCTGTGTCACTTCTAAGACTCTGCAATGTTTTCAGGAGCTGTGGATGTATCTCAGTATACCTGGGAAATATATATTTGGTCATATTAATGACCAAATATGTATTTCTTATAACTCATATCACACATGGGATGGTAGATAGTCCTTGAAATTGGGCACTCTATGGATTCAGGTGTTGGAAGCTTAGTGCAGTGTCTTATGAAATAGGATTGCTTTCCAAATAGAGGAACAATGTCCAAGTCACAAAGGTTAGAAAACTGGTATGGACAAGAGAGTAATAGATATTACTGGAACCTTTTTGTAGGGGAGCCTGTGAGTGATGAGGAAAAGAATCTGTAGTTACGTAAGCTGGAATCAACATTAGAGTTGTTAGTAGCAAATGACAGTATCCACTCTGCTTACTTAAAGCAGAAAAGGGAATTTTAATCAAGAGTATTAGATAGTTTATAGAATCTCCAGTGGGTAAGAGAGCCAAATACTGAGCCCCAGAGCAAAATCAGTGCCCAGCTCCACTTCAGACGCAATGTCACAGCCCCTGAGATGTCTAAGATTGGAAACCAGAAGCACTGCCATTGCCATCCATGAGGAACTGGACTCATCCAACATTCTGCTTTTCTGAAGTTCAGTGCCCCAGACATGAGGCTACCCTGGGCTATTTAGTTCTCAATCAAAATGTGCAAGTGAATCTTACCGGTAGAGTCTAGATCAGAATTTTCTAGCTTCTTCCTTAGGAAAGGCTAGACGTATAATTTGGAAAGTAAAAATAGAGAGGGGTTTTCAAAGATGGTAGAATGATTCAAACGGAAACATTGCCTTAGCATAGGTCAGCGGAATTCAGTAGTCATATGGTACAACTTGCATTTTAGAAAGAGTCATTAATTCAGTTGTTTTGTTTTTTAGACATTGTCAATATAGTGAAGAGGAAATAAAAGTCCATCTGAATCTTTGGCAAAATTAAGGATGAATCTGAGATTGGGCTCCTATGAGTTGGGTGGCAATACAGCCTGAAACAAGAGCTTGGGAGTCCGAAAGAGTTAGGATTGGAATCTCCCCATCAGTTCATCATTGGGTCATCTTAGTTGATTTCCTTATCCTCATCTTCTTCATCTTTTTAATGGGGACAAAACAGAAGCCTCTGTAGTGCTGTAGTGAGGACTAAATGAAATAATGTACATAAAGTGCCCAGAAAAGAATTATCAGAAGGCAGATAGATTTCTTATTCAGGACTCCCCACCTCCTAATTATTACCAGAATGGTTTCCCTTATTGTAAACACCAAAAGCCCTGTTGTTTGCCCTCCCCCTTTCCTTTCTGCTTCCTCTCTCTAAGAACAGCAATAAACCATATACGGAAGCCCAATTAAGCATGCACAGCTTCTGTCTGTCTTATCTTAATCCTGCCGGTAATAGAACTATAATTGTTCAGAGAAACTACAGGGGAAATTGTGAATGAGAGAGCAGATAGTGCTCCAATTGATCTCAATTACTGTCATGAAACTGAGTCTTCTGTCCGACATCTAAATGTAATGCTTCTTGTTCCCTGAGGATATGTCCCTCGTTGTTGTATCCTATTGTATCTGTGGTTGGCCTGTCACCATCTACATTGCACTCTTCATCAGAATGATGAAATTGTCTTCATTTACCTAGCATCTCCTCTCTATTCTGTTTGCTTTCTAGATCCTTGCTCTAGTCTTCTGACACTTGTATCTGAATCTTTTCATTTCCTCTGGCTCAACACCCAGGGAAGAGCTATACTGTGTTTTGGCATTCAAAGAATTGATTTCCATTTATGAGCAAGAAGATGATTTTTCAAAGCTAAACAAGATGAGAGTAGGCTTTGCCCAAAGGATGAAAACATAATCTGAAGTGAATTATTTCCCTCTTTATATGGGTGCAATTAGGAAAGTTAATGATGGGTAATTTTCAGCATGCATATGCTTTCACTGCTGATTTATAAGTAGGCATAAACATAATTAGGTGTGCATATGCATGCTCACAGTTTAATGGGCCCTGCATTCCTGGTAATTAGGAGGCTCAGCATGTTGTTGATGTGTCATTTTTCAGGATAAGGTATAGAAAGCTTTTCATATTGACTATCCCCAGGAAATTGCATGGAAATGCAAGGTATAGAGTTATATGAGAAATAATAGCATCTTAGGATATATTCACCATCTGTTTTTCTTCTTAAATAGATTCAATAGATTGAGATAGATTTAGAAAATGTGTCTCCCTAAAGTAGGGTTCCTTTTTCTTAAGTTGTAAAGTTCCCCGTATTTAGACATTAACAGATTTTATAGTATTTTGGGGCTAGAAGTACATAAGAGAGCATCCAGTTTAGACGAGGTTTTATAGATGAGGTCGTTCAGGCTCAGCGAACTGAAGCGATTTTCCTTAGGTTGTATAGTTATTGAGGAACCTGCCAATGGGAGAAAGATATTTTTGATAAGTCAGTGCAGCATTATCTCCCTGGAATCCCAACTTCAGGGCCAGCAGGATCGGCTACATGATTTGTAGGGCCCAGTGCAAAATAAAAATTCAGGGTTCCTTGTTAAAAACTTATGAAGAATAGGAAGATGGCAACAATAAATATTAGACTAATCACAGAACCTTTCTAAGCATGGAGCTCTGTGTGACTACACTGGCTGCATATTTGTGACGTTGGCCTTGAGTGCCAGTATTGGATGACACAGAATGGGTCCTAAAGCTGTAGTAAGCGAGAAGGCAAGGAGTCTAGGTGTGTGGAGAAATAATTGTGAACAGCATTTCCATGAACACAGGCCATGGAGCAAGAAGGAAGATCAGTATCACCTCAGAAAGTTTATGTAATTATTTCTGAACAACTGCTGAAATGCTAAAAATAGGGCTTTTCTGATTCATCAATTGTCAATGGTTAAGTGAGTTATGCTTGGAACAGCAAAATGATCCCAACTTTCTATTTTTTGGAAAAACAAGCCAACAGGATAAGACAATGAATGCATGAAAGGATGCATCTTTAGAAGAACCTGGTTATAGTAAAGATAATATGCATTTATTGTGGGAGTACCTATCACATTCCAGGCATGATGTTAGGCAGGCAATGGATAAAATATTATCCTTTCTCTTGAGGATTGTTCTGTCAAGTAGAAAAGGTAATCTTATAAAATTACTTTCATAAAAATTAGAAAGTCCTGAGAGGTTGAGATAGTAATTTCAGAGTTCTGAGAAACGAGACAGACTAAAATGAAAGAGATAATTTACATTTATTGCTCCTGTATTGTATGTCAAACTGCAATAGTGAGTCCCGTTCAAAGCAGTCCTGCAAAATAAGTGTTATTATCTCCAGTTTCGAGCTGTTGGGTCGGAAACCGAGAGAAATGAAATTATTTGCTCATGAGCACAGACGTCATCACAGTCTGTGGAATCACGTGGTTCTTCAGTGTGGTTCCTGAACCTACAGTGTCAGCACCCCCTGAGAACTGCTAGAAATGCAAAATCTTGGGCACCACCCCAGACTTACTGAATCTGAAATCTCGGGGAACAAGGTCCAACAGCTTACTTAACAAGGCTCTCGGGATACCGATGTACTACTTGAGTTTAGGCAATGCTCCTTCTCTGGTCTTGTGCTGCTTTTCAACACTTATTGAGTGCCTGTTGTGAGCCAGACACTCTGCTAGGTCTGTTATGTGTTTTTAACTGTTTAATCACTATAATAATCTAGCATATCAGATAGTATGCTTAACTTTTGTAGATAATGAAACTGAGGATCAGACAGATTAGATAACTGGATAACTACATACTTGTTTTTAATCTGTCTTCCCACTAGAAAATGAGTTTCCTAACAAGAGAATTCTTTGCTCCCTCATCTACCATAGCAGGCCTGTATGAGCATCAGAAAGTACTATGGATTCAATAAAGGCCTCGTAAGAGAATGGATGAGTGCATGAATTTGTCTAAGGGTAGACATACAGGAAAAGCCAGGATTCTGAAGCCCAAATTCTTTGCAACAGAACCTGAGAAATGAAAATACTAGCATTTCAGTTCCCCGCTAGCTTTCTCTCATCCACATAGAGAGATGCATTTTCCCAGAATTTATGGAGAAATCAGAACCTGAGGTTATGCTGTGCCCATGACTGGCATTCAGACACATCTGGGCGTGGTCGATGCATGGATGGGTTTGGATTAATTTGTTTCTTCAGATTTGGTTCAGAGCACTTATCATATAGGCCAACCTCTGATACATCCTAGAAATAAAATGTTGAGCAAAACATAAGTTGTATGAGTAATTTTGTGTAGCAAGAAAGGGGTTTGAAGTTATAGATGTGTGTATCCAGTGTGAGGGGAGAGAAGTGGTGGATCAGATAGCATGGCACCTGATTGTTAACCTGATAAGTCCCTCCATTTATGCTTTAGTTCTAAAGACAGAAGGAGTTTCCCTGGGGACTGTGTAGTTCTGAATAAAGGAGTGCTTCTTCAATGCCTCTCAGTACAGAGTGGGAGAAAGGACCATTTTCCCCTCATTGGCATGGAAAACAGGTAGCTTCTGTTCAGTGGTAATTTAGGGGAAATTTTTGAGAGCATATGGCTTTGGGCATATTAGTAATTGTCTCCTTGCATGGCCTCTCCTCTAGGCTGAACATGGCCACCACAGTCCAGAGAAAGGGCCCATAATCTCCATGCGTCCTCACGGATACCACCATTATGGATGATTTTTATGCAGACATCCACTTGGCTGGCTTCCTCATCTCTATCACACTGCATTTCCTTACTCTGCTCTACTTCTCTTGGTTGCATTTATCATTGCCTAGCACATTGTGTATCTACTTGCCTGCTTATTTATTACCTCTTCCCTGCCCTGTGAGCTCTGTATGGGCAAGAACTTTTCTTGTTTTATTCACTGCCACTCAGTGACTTGAACAGAGAATGTCATATTGGAGGTGTTTAACAAATATTTGTTGAATGGAATCATAATCCTAGTGTTAGGGGAACAGATGCTGGCAGATGTGTCAGAATCAAGGCACTGTAGAAACCTGGTGTAAAGGGTTATGAGCCACTCTTCTGCTGGCTTTAGAAATGATAGTGGGAAAAGGCCCTCCATTATGTGGGTGAGGAATGGGCTGGCATGATTTCAGCTATTACTGTTAATGTGACTTCATTTGTACCTACATCTTGTTGAGGCTTAGAGAAACTTCAGTGGTATTTTAAGTCCTTTCTGTGATTACTGTGCATTAGAGATTGATAATACCTTTAGAATCCGGGTCAATTTATGCATGTTTGGGAACACGGCCCTCCTGGGTAATGCCCTGTGACAGGGGGCTAATTCTGAGTACAAAAGACCTTGAATATTCAAACTACTATAATTTTACGTTATTTGAATGCAAAACTACTGTTTAACGGCACAGGAAATGTATTCTAGAATACCAGAGATGCTTTCACGATCCACAAATATGTTCTGGTGTCGCTGTCACCCTGAGAGAATCTGGCACCTTATCCCCTATCTTCCTGTTTGTCTAAGGGATACGGCTCACTCTGCCTGAGGTTGCCCCTGTAATCTTGGTACTGTGCATAGATCCTTTCCTTAAGGCCCCATGGAGGAGATAAGGCAATGCTATGGTTTAATAAGGTGTTATTGAAGGTTCTGTGTTAACAGAAGGAAACTTCAACAGGGAGCATCACTTAAAATTGCTGTAAGATGTAGTTATTCTTAAAAGCTACAGACCAAGACTTTTCCGTATCACAAAATTCACTATCTGACTTGAACAGCCCTGGAAATGTCCCTTTAATATGTAGGGTTACTCTGAGTAACCATTTCACACCTACTATTGATACTTCTTCTCAAGATGATTTGCAGTGGAAAAGTCAAAAAGGCAAATTCTGCCCTTGCCTGATGGGCACTAATAATACAACTTATAGTACTACAGTCTACTTTAGTCCAAATCAGTCCAGTTCTCAAGATGCACAATGACTAGTGTTGGATAAACGATGTATTTATATCAGACAAGGTAGAATTTAACTAAACCTGATCCATCACCTTTTTAAAGTTTCTCTTTTTTCATTATCTTTTCTGGCATATGATTTTATCTCATATACAGATCCTGAAGAACTACTTCTCATTAATACTGAATAGTATTTCCTCATTTATTTACATGTTTTTCATTTTTAATTTCTTTTTAGTATCTCATTATACAGGGAATATTTGTTCCTTGCCAAAAAGCCAGAGAACACAAATGTACAAACTAAAAGTACAAATGACATCACCAAGTAATGGCCACTGTCACAGCTGCTCTGTTTGTATACATTTATATACATGTTTTAAAGGACTTCTATCGCCATATTGTTTTATATTCCATAATGTGCATTACTCATACATGTATAGCATAATGTTTGGTAACTTCATATGATTTCCATGAACAGATGACATAAATGATTTAATTGGTCATCCACAGTAAGGGATGTAGATTGTTTACAGTGATTCGCTGTTATCTGAAGGCTGTCATGAGCATTCTTTTAGCTATGTATTTATGTTTATTCATGATTATTTTTCACAGATGAATTTCTTAGGAATGTTTGTACCAAATCATATGGAAAATTCACAATTTTCTGGTGAATAATACCAACTAGACTTTCAGACAGAGTGTCCCAGTTCCTACCACCCAGCGAGGTACGTGAATGGCTGTTACCCCTACGGCACCAAGACTAGCTGCCTCTCCCCTTCCTCCTCCTCCTCCTCTACCCTGGTTCTTTATCCTACTCAGTGAAATGCATTGAGAACTGGCTTATTACTTTTTCTTAAAGGGGCCTTATGAAAATTGCTTAGTTTGTTTTTCTTTTCATTTGGTCTCTAGCTAGATTACAACCTCTTTAAGAATAGGGACCACATCCCTGTTTTCAAAAAACTTAGATCCAATGTGATGCTATAGTAAAATAAGGCTGTTGGGGAAGGTGAGATAATTAAGAGCTATTGAACCCCTTTCCTATGAAAGACACCAATTTTCATAGCAATCAGAACTTTATAGTAATCAGGTAAGATGCTTTATGATAATTTCCATTTTTATAAAATGCAAATCATGGTTCAGAGAGGTCAAGTAACTTGTCCAAGATCACACAGCTAGTCAGCAATGAAGAGAGGTATCACACCCTTAGCCATCTGGCCCAATTCTGATATTCTTGTAGCACTGTCTTCCCACCCTTTCCATGAGGCTTCTTGCAACTAGTCAGCTAAGTACCGGCTTGGCAATTTGATTTGTGATTTATCCAGGGGCAGCAAAATATTGTAACATCAAGTGTTTTGTCCATTTCTGGCTCATTCTGATTCCAAGGTAACATTCTGGCTTTTATTTCAGTGAATAATACTGGAGAGTATACAGTTACCTTTAAAGGTGTAATTCATATCAGCCTGACTGCCTCTAGAAGAGGGCACTAAAAATTGCTGGCTATGTCATCTCACTTCTGAGACTAGAAATTATATTACCATTTTCTATAAAAATATTGAGACATGCACTGACACCAAACCCAAAAGAGGTTGTTATATCCCATTTTCTAAAATTGCAGCAAAGAGAGTGAATTTTCTCCCTCTGGATACCACATTATCTACTGCTTTTTCTTTTTCTGTTGTATCTTATTTTGTGTGTGTGTGTCATTTCAGCTCAGAGAAACATTTCACAATAGATTTTCTCTGGTGGTAGAATGCTCTGCTTACCAGGTGTTGATGAGTTGGTTATTATTGTTATTATAGAAATAAAAAAAAAGAGCAGTGCAGTGAAATAGTGCGTAATAGGCTGAGTGATTTGGAGTGCAGAATTTTGAATACTGCATCATTATCAGGTCATGATTTCTGAGAGGTGTGATATTATCAGTTACCCCCAGCTACCTAGGAGTTATTTCCTTGTAGAATTTGAGTATTTCATTATACATGAACACATATAATACATACACACATAATAGAACTTCTCTTTTAGGAGTTATTTTATTTATACACACCTACTATAAAATTATTTTTATATATGTGTTTTATGTACATAAAATACATTATGTATGCATTTTATCTATAATTATGTATATGTATGTATTTTATGTTTAATAAATAATTATAACTTATGTATGAATTTTGTGTACTTTTATGTATTTAGTTTCCTCTATATTTAAAATTTCTTTTTAGATGTGTGGCTAGATAGTGATATAGATTTAGATATAAATATATATATATATAATATTTTTTTATAAAAAACATATATATATATGTATACAGGTAGTGTTCTGAGCATTCCCTTGTACTACCAGACTGCGAGGTATTTGAGAGCAGGGACTGTAGAAACTTTAGTTGACATTTATAATTGCAGTTACTAGCACTGTAGATATTTGTTGTATGTATAAATAAGTGAATTAATAATCATGAATACCAATTGATTCCTTTCTCTACTTTACCATCTCTATTAATCAACTACAAGTTTTGGTCTTACCATTTTTTTTAATGTTTTCCTTTCTACCCCTGGCACCATGCTGAGACTTAAGCAGCAGTGAAGTCCTATCAATTTCAAAATCTTCCCAATCCATTACCTGCTCCTGAACCTTGCTTATATAACAATAAAATTTCTATCTAAATAACAAACTGTTATCAGAAGACTGCCTTCCTAAACCCCTCTAGACAGCCTTCAGAGCTGAACAGAACATTAAAAATATCCTTCTACCACTCCTGGACAGTTAAAACTTGCCAGGAACTGGATTTTCCTAACTTTTTAACCTCATCATTGGGAAACCTCTCTTTTTTGTCCAGAACTTTCCACACTTGCGTCCCACTAGGTCTTCTACCACAAAAGGTCCAATAGTCAAATAAGTGTGAAAAAGATGGGATTAAACATGTCTTTCTGTTGTAGGAATTCTCAAAGCCTTTATCTGCAAATTTATTTAGTAAATTTGGGGCATGGGATGCCATGTTTTCCAAGTCATTCATTTGAATACCTTTCTTTACACTGTCCCTCTATCATTTTGAACACCACCCTCAAATGTCTTGGTGTACTGGGAGAAATGCTACTTTTGCTATTCTTGAAAGTACTTTTCACATCTCTATCCCAATTTTTGCTCTACTATTCTGCCTTGAATATTCCTCTACATCCTGCCTTTCCCATCTACTTTGACAAATTTACGCTTATTTGTGAGATTAAATAATTGTTGTATTTTAAGTTTGTGTTTACATCAAAATAGTCAAATAACTACGTATTCAGGTTGACCTAGAAAAAGTGGACTCTAATAGCAATTTGAGGAGAAGGAATAGGTTCTAGCAAAAGATGAGAGAGTTAGTCAAAGATAAGATGAAACGAGGAAAATGTGATGACATCACAGGGACTAAAGTGAGTGAAATTTGGTGACAAAGTTTGATGATGCCAAATTATACAACAAAGTTAATAATAAAGAGACCAAGGAAAGGGAGAGGTCATCAGCTACCTTTATGAGGACTACCTCATTAGTATGAACAAGGTAGAATGCTGATTGGAAGGAAATTACAGAGTGGGGACACACAACAGAGTGCCAAAGGATACACACTGCATGCATTTCAGAAAACTGATAATGAAGTGGCAGAGAGACAGGGAGTGTACATCTTAAGGAGCACAGGGTCAAATAAAGGAGCCGTGCTTTTGAGTCAAGATAATGGAGAAGTGTGGTGCATATTTGGAAGTAGAGCAAAGCCTAGGATGATGGACATGCTGACAATTTTGGAAAGGAGAGATCTAATTATGGGTGAAATACTTCGTAAGGGGCAGAACAATCTCCAAAGTAAGGAGCAAATAAATCTGAAAATCTCATACAAGGCTGGAGCCGATGAAACTGGTACAATATTTCTGGAGATAAGTTCAGTAGTAGGTACTGGCTTAAATGTGCTCAGATCCTTTGATAGAGCAATTCCATTTATAGGAAACTTGCCTACAAAAAGTAATAGAGATGCGTGCTCAGATTTATAGCCGAGGCTGTGCATGATAAAACTAAGAGTAGTGAAAAACTGGAACCAATCCAAATTCTAAAATATGTGTGTAATCAATTATGTCATGCATTTCACGGACTGTTGTGCTTTCAGCATAGTTTGATGGCCTGGGAAATTATTGAATATTAAGTGAAATAAATGCTATTAAAAAGCTATGTATATATAATATGACTGGAGTTATGGTACACACATACACATACACACAGAGAGAAGTAGAAGGAAAAGAGTTAATAGTGGTTATCTCTGGAATATATCATTATAGATGATAATTAAATTCTTTTGGTCAATGCTCTGTATGAAAAGGGTGTCCATAAAAAATAAATGTATATATTCATTTTATACGCAGAAAAAATATTATTACAAACATAGGCTTTAGTTCCAAGTCTGTCACTTTTTACATTTGAAGTTATTTTATCTTTCTTATATGCAGGGAGTGTATTTAGTCATTCACAGACTGATACTATCGTCCCAGAATTCAAATTCCAATGTCCTGGCTTAGTAATTGTGTGATTTTTCAGGTCACCGACCCTCTGTAAACCTTGGTTCCCTCATCTGTGAAAAAGGCTACAGATGTAAAAAAAATGTACAGATCTGTAAAAGAGGCTACATAACAGTTCCCAATTTGTTGGGGTATTAAGAGAGTTAAGTAAGGTAATGCTTTCACAGTACAGTGGTTCTCACAGAGTAATTCCTCAATGTCCAAGATCAGTATAAATAATATGAAAACTGGTATCTACCTCAATAAGTTGTGGGAATTAAATGAACTAATGTACTTTAAAACGTCTATATATCAGCGTGTGGCACATTGGAGACCCTCGAGAAATATTTCCCTCCATTCCTGTTTCTGCCCTGCCTTCCCCTTTCCCCTTCCTTTTGAGCGCGAACGCGCTGCAAAGCAGAGGGCAGGAAGCCGGAGGTAGCGGGTGCTGCCACCTAGTGGACCTCTATTTGTTCACTGAGGCAACTAGGTGTCTTATTTTTTTTAAGAACTCGGGAAATCACATAAATCTATTTGTCACAGGCAAAAGATTTCTGCTATCCTTGCCCTCTGAGAATTGAATTGCTTTACCATCCTCATGCTGTTTGGGGGAAGGTTTCTATTTGTGAGGCAGCTGAACCAGAACCAATTCTATTCCATTTGGAAAGGACAAGGGATGGAAAGCCACGCCAACATTCTTTAACCCACTCCTTGCAGAGAGTCCTGGTCAAAGCCTGTGGAATGCACATGACTCCGATCCAGAAGGGGTGCCCACGGAGGCAGCTTGGGCCCTTGTGGGGCACACGATGCCAGAGAGCAGAGCTGCTAACTTTCCTAGTTTTGCATTTTTTGCTTGGGCATCCCAAGTGATAGGAACAGAACCTGCTTTACTTACCACTGCCCAGGATAGAGGACAGAGAAAGACAGAAGAATGGGCTTCTTCATCATCCCCTCCATTTTCTGGGATCCGAAGACCTGTTCTGGGTGGGCTGGAAACCGTGCAGTTTAATAAAATCCTGTCACACTAATAAACCCATTTCTCAGTGTTCCACAGCAAAAAAGAAGGGCCATCAATCTTGTTTTAGTCACTCCTTAGCAGTGTGGTAGTCGGAAACTCTCTGGGCCTCAGTTTCTCGGATTTCATGTTGAGAATAATAATGATCATGATATGAATTTGTAGGATGACAGGAGATAATGTGCATGAACATGTGCAATGATGTGCCAATACCAGAGTTTGACACCTGGTAGGTTATCCAGAAAAGCAGCGGCAGCCTCCTTTTCTTTCTAGGCTGCATTCTATGCTGGTGAGGGAACGGTAGTGCTGGGGTCTGAAAGTGGGTATCCCTGGGTCCTCAGAGTTTTGCATGTGAAGCAGAAAGTTTCTGTGATCCTCCTGTCTGGAAACAGAGTCCAGTCTCCAGGCAGCAGGTAGGCAAATTAGAAAGCATCCATCAACTGGAGTCTACTGTGGGTCATTTCTTGGTTAACCTGGTTGGCTAGGAATCCATGGACCTGGGCTCCAAGCTCAGTTCTTTCATTACCTCCCAGTGTGCCCCTGGGTAAGCATATGCCTTAGTCATTTATTCCTGTGTCCAGAGAGGTAAAATGGTTTGTTCCATTTTACTTAACCTGGTTAGGGCTAGATTTCGAATCCTTTGTCGGCTTGTAAATCCTGGTATGCTCTGATTACAGATATTTTGAAGCAAAGTACCCCTTTAAATCATTCTGAAGTTGAATGATCGCTTACTCAGTTTTTTATCGTATCACTAGCCTTGCCAACACTAATTTCCCCCTCACGTTACTCAACAGTAGAGATAGTTTATAGAGAATTTATTTAAAATAATAATTCTAAAAGTTTGGAAATCACCTAGAATCTCTGAGATTTAGTTGCTCTCTAAGTGAACCTTTTTCTTTAACCTGCATATGTTTTACAGTCCATCCTGGATAGGAGATTGGATTTAGGGCAATAATGTGGGCAACACAAGGAGTGGCAGAAAGGGACTCTTTGGGGTCAGTATGAACATTTATCTTCTCCACCCTCTTACATCCTCCCGTTCCACTCCCCCACTGCCCCAACGTGCTCATGTAGAAGAGCTCACACACTTCTATACACTCTTTTGCCCTTTTCCTGTAAAGTCATGGAACAGAAGTCTGGAGACCTGGCCTTAAATCCTCAATCTACCACTTACTGAATGTGTAAGATCAGGAAAGCCACTTTACTCTTCGGTCTTCAGTGTTTTCATGTACAAAATGAGAGCAATGTCATCCATCTCTGAGGGGCATTGTGCAGATTAAATCAAACCCAGAGTATAAGTACCAATTTATGGGAAGTCGCTTCATCTTCTGGTAATCTGTTGCTTCCTTGCTCAGAGTACTTCCAAGCAACATCTAGAATCATTCTCAGGACCTGTACTCTTGATCTCATGGTGAATTGTGAACAATCTTGAGAGCACTGTAGGCATAAGGTTTTTAGTAAAGCTGCATCATGTGGATTTGCCTGCCTTGCTGTGGGTCTCGTGGGAAGCAGGTATACTGTGCAATACGCCATGTAAAAGGCATATTGTCTCTTGAATGTGTAAAAGGTTGTGAAATGGTGCTTCATTGTTGATTTACTGAGTTCATTTAGTCTGAGTAAATTAAAGTGGCTGCTGGGTATGAGCAAAGCAAACCACAATGGATTGGGATTTTCTTTTTCATTGATTGCAGCTTAAAAATAATTTTGAAGGCCAAAGAAGAGAAAAGTATAGTACAGGAAAAGAGGCATTTGTGATGTAATAATGCAAAGATGTAGCCACATTAACACACACACACACACACACACACATACACAGGCCAAATATGAAGATACCAAAGTGCTCATTGAAATGAATATGATTTTAATTTTATACCATTCTTAGGCTATAAAGATAGCATGCACTTAATAAAGAATGTAATAAAAGCAAAAAAGAAAAAAATTCCAAGGATATGTCATCCATAATCCCACAACTCAAAGACAGCTTCTGTTTACACTTTATAGATTTTCTTCAAATAATAAAGGATTTTTATAAACACACAAGCATAATTTGAGCTCAGCATTTAAACACACAGAACAAATTTCTTGCAGTAACTCATTTAAGAATGTTTTGCTCTCAGTGTCTTTTATAAAAGCCCATTTTTCTCAGAACAAGGTGGGTGTATCAAGAAAAGAAGGTATATAATAGGCTTTCTGGTGTCTGGCTCTGAGGGAAGGAAAGGATCTCTGATACTCTGGCACAGTAAAGTCAGGTCACCATTAAAATGTCTTATAAGAATTCATCACCCATCCAATGTGGGATACCCAGACCAACAAGCAATTCTTGGACACCAGCTGGGTAGCTTACAATTCAACTCATTTTTGACATTAGCTACCTGGAGATAACATCAGATTCCAAAGGTTGAGGGATCAGTCCCACAACACCCCTTCCCCCTCCAGCTCACCACACACCCTTCAGATACCAATCACAAATGCAATTTGTCACCTGGGCTTCTGACCAACCGCCTATAGATCAGAGGGTCCCACAACTCCATCCTTGGGTTCAATTAATTTGCTAGAGTGGCTTAAAGAACTCAGAGAAACATTTTGCTTATTAGATCACAGGTTTATTATAGAAGGATTTAACTCAGAAACAGCTGGATGGAAGGAATGAAGTAGGGTAAGTATAGAGAAAGGGCACGGAGTCTCCCTGAGAACGTCACTCTCTCCAGTTCTCCAGCCTGGAAGCTCTCTGAACTGAGTCCTTTTGGGTCTTTATGAAGGCTTCATCACGCAGACATGGTTGAATAAGTCACTGGCCATTGATGACTGAGCTCAGTCCCCAGCCCCTTCCCCTCCCCAGAGGTCAGGGGTGCGACAGAGAGTTCCAACCTTCTAATCACATGGTTGATTCTCTTGGCAACAGGCTCCCACCTTTGGTGCAGCCCCAAAAGTCACCTTATTAACGTAACAAAAGATACCTTTGTCTTATCACTTAGGAAAGTTTAAGGGTTTTAGGAGCTCTGTGCCAGAAATGGCAATTAAGACCAATATATATTACTATTATCTCTTATTATAATAATATCATGCTACCACACTTTATTTCTGCTTCCATAATGTCCTTGTCTTTTGAAGTAGCAGCTCAAAGAATCCCCTAGAGGGAGAGGCCTGGGAAATAAGTCTGACTAGTCTTGCCACATTCAAGAAGGCTGCCTAGTTATTGCCAGATAGAGAGCAGCCCGGGCAACCAGGATCTCTTGCTTCACTCTGCATAGAATCCACTCACACCTATTTGTTGCCTTCATCCAAATTGACTCATCTAAAGTGATTGGAGAATGGAGGTGAGTAGGATGAAGGGAAAGGGCTGCAAAAAGTCTATAAATTGCTTTGGTAATTTCCAATCTTCTGAATTTCAGTTAATGGTAAAGAATTGCTTTCTGGTTTCCTACTGAAGCACCAGCAGAAGTGCAGGAGGAGACAGAAGCCATTTGGCTTGCTGAATTTTAAGATATTCTATTGCCCCTATAACATTAGAATCCAAAAAGGTTTCCCATCCACATCTAACTCCAAAAGAGAGGCATTTATAATGAGTTTTAAACCTCTTCCAAATCAATCACTTTTCACCTCCTAAGTAACTTCAGCACACCAGTGATTCCCCACATCATCCTTGGGGCAGGAGAGTTGGAAGAAAGAGTGTCAGGAAAGAAAGTCTATGTGGAAACCATTGTCCTTTGTCTGGAAGGTTTAATTTTTCTCATATTTTAATTTTCCACAGATTCCCTGCCAGGCTGCCTACAATCCCATGTTAATTCTTTTAAAAAAGTTGAAATTATAAATTTCCTATCTAGGAAACTTACATCTCATTCTTCCTTTGATATAGACTGACACACCGCTGTCCAGAGTATGATGGAGTGTTTGATTAGCAGACGTATTGTAAACCAGAGGTAGGGTAAAGGAAAGCCTCTTTGCACATGTCTCATCAATAAATCCATCTTGCCTTCAGTAGTTCTGGCAGAGATGGGGAAAATAACTTTGCAAGTCTATATCAATAATTAGACCTATTATTTCACTTCAACAAACTCAAGGAAGATATCCAAGGATGTTTCTAAGAAAACAGCATTGAGCATCGAGTCTGATGTGTGAGATGAAGTAAAGTTAAAGATGATTAAGTCAGTAACAAAGTCACCAACCAGAGATTAAAGAACAGTTTGAGATATCATGAGTAGGGTTGAGCCAGCACTTCAGGATTTGGTCTGTAAATCTATCCTGTCTTAGGGGGTTTCATCAGGGGAGGCTTCATGAATAGAAAGCCCTGAACAAGGATAAATAAACACAGGGACCTCCTCTTTTCCACAAGTATGGAAGAAGATATTTCAAGGAGGTTCACTGCTCAAAAGCCCAGCTGGTAGTCTTATCATTATGGAAGTCTTGTCAAGGTAATTTCTCTCCAAGGCAGTGAAGAGCCTGCATCAGAGCTGTCCTCCATCCTAGTCCTTTGGTAGGAGTCTGATTAGCAGCACAGGCGCCTCACATCCAGTCACATGGGCCTCTAGCCCTCCTGTGTCTAGTGTTCTAGTCCTAGTGTCCACCTGGCTCTTGGGGACAAGGTATATTTTATATCCCACGTCTAAACCGAGGGTGAATTTTAATCCTCAGTTCCAAATGTGTTCTGATGAAACTAAAGTCTGGGTGCTGCCAATTCCATTCCTTTCCAATGTGGGATTCTTCCCCTCACTCTGCTCCCTGCTCGGCTGGGATTCATGTGGTTTGCTCTTGGAAATCTCTCTGATGTCCCCCAGTTTCCATAATGCTGCTCCTATGATTCCCCATTGAACCATGCCCAGTCTACTTGGGAAGAAAGCTCCTCATTTTTCTAGTTTTCAGTAATGCCCTCCAAAGCTTTGTCTAGGTGGACTTCCTGAGAGCGAGCTGCTTTTCTCCTTCAGAGCTACCTATGATGTTGGTTATTACCTGCTTTCCCTAGAACATGGATGTAGAGGGAACATTTCCAGTGTCATTTAACTCACGTCTGAAGTGCAGGTGGCTTTCGGTACAGTTTTCAGACTGTGCTGGAAGCACAACACCCTGTGTATCAGGGTAGATTCTCCAGAGAATCAGAACCTGTTCCTTTATGAAGAATCTACTCTTACAGTTATGGGGGCTGAGAAGTCCTCCATGTGCAGCCAGCTGGAGGCCCAGGATTACTGACAATACAATCCCAGCCCAAGTCCAAAGGTCTGAGAACCAGGATCACCAACGGTAAAAGTTCCATCTGAGTCCGAGTCCAAAGCAGGAGAAAAGCAATGTGCCAGCTCAAAAACTGTCAGGCAAAGAGCGAATTCTCCCTTAGCTCTTTTTCTTCTACTCAGACTTTCAGCAGATTGGATGAACCCCACACTGGGAGGGCGATCTGCTTTACCCTTCCAATTCAAGTGTAAATCTCATCCAGAAACACCCTCGCAGACATGCCCAGAGAAATGTTTGATCAAGTATCTGAGCACCCTATGTACCAGTCAAACTGACACATACAATTAACCATCACACCCTTTCCCCTTTTATTCCACGGCCCTAATTACTAGATTCAGGGTCATGAAAATGATGAATGTGATGCTCCACGTTCCAGTGCTCAGCTTTAAAGAAGAAGTAGTTTAAGGAGAAGAAATCCTTGCGTTATTGTTTTACTACTTCAGGTCTCCATTTCTTCCAGATGTGTTCCCTACACACCCGGCCACCTGTCCTACCCATCTGACAGTGGCCCTGCCCAATCCACAGCTCAGGTTTGCCACCCTGTCATCATGTTCTTCCCCTGAAGGAGCAGACTGGGTTCCTACCTTGTTCTTTGCTGAAAACAAAGTCCCCAATATGGTGTAATAGCTACAACAGCTGTCTCCTCTTGTGTACTTACTATGGGGTATATTTTACATATATTAGCATGCTAAATCCTCAAACAACCCCATGAAAGATGATGATTCCTATTTTGCAGATATTGTTAACTGAAATGCAAAAGGATTACAAACTTGCTTAAGGCCACCCAGCTATTAAACGGTAACACCACAATTTAGGCACCCATGTCTGATGCCAAAGCCTGTAAACACCACCATCGGGCACTGGTTCCTGCCCCCTGCATGTCCAAATTGTTTCACGAAAGGCTAGCTGGCTCAAGTGGAAATTTTCATCTCTGATTCAGTCTGGTAGCTCCACACAGATACAGACTCAGTGATCTTTTCCAAGCATTGGCATAAACAGAGGGACTGAAAACCCTATGTGACTTCTCTGTGAGCAATTAAGGGGCCGCGTTTTGTAGCACGCCATTCACCATTCACTATTCATCATCACAAACTTTCAGACATGCTGAAGGTCACGATTGAAAACAGTTATTTTAAGAGATGGCATTGTTCTCAAAAGCCACAGTAGGACCATTGCAGGATGATTTTAACTCAGATCTATATTCAGAGATGAATTCTTCTTTCAGCTGGAATGACGCAGGTTTGTTAGTTGGGGTATGAGTAGGAGGTGAGGAGTTAGAAGGGGGGGCAAGTACTCATACTTATCCACCTTTTGATAGTTGCTTATTTCCCCTGTACTTGGCAAACTCTTTCAAATTCCTTGCTTCAGCCTGGCATCTCCATTTCATTTAACTTGTCATAGGAATATTTCTCAATAAGAGTAAATCTTCGAGGAAAATTGGAAAATATAAAACACCTGCATAATGAATGTTTTTGCAAAAAGATGCAAGATTTTGTTTGGGTCCTGTTTTCCTCCAAATATGTGGTGGGGGATATATTTAAAGTACCCCACCATCCTCCTGAGATTTTGCTCTACACTCAAACACTTTATCTCCTCCCATAAACCAATCACCACTGAAGAGCTGGAGATTTGGGGCACCAAGGTATAAAGGGAAAGTTACAATGTATGCAAATGATGGATGTTATATTGTGGTAGATTGAGTTATTAGTCTCAATCATCTACTTCTCTGTAGTTATATTATATATTCATCCTTTTGTCCTTCTGGGTGGTATACTTTTCCACCTCTTGCCTTTGGGTATGCCCATGTGATTGTTTAGCCAATTGGTTTTCAGCAGATGTGTCATGAGCGAAGGGTTGCATTCCTGCACTTGTGCCATCACCACAAGAAGAACATACCATAATAGCTCACTAGTCCCAGAATAAAGAGAAGCACATCAAGCAGACATGAAATGAACTCACAGCCTGGATTCAAGTCCAGCCAGATCCAGTATAGATCACTCTAATCCCAGCCTTGTGTAAAAGCAGCATGAAATGTACAGCACATGTTCATACCTTCTTTCAAGAAATAAATGCTCATTTCTGTGAGACACTGCATTTGAGGGTGATTTGTTATGTCACATCTTTGTGTAAATAGCTGACAGATGCATGAATCCAATCTGGAATAAGAAAATCATATTAGAAATCATCCCAGAACACAGAGCTATCTTATATGCAATCTCAGAATCTACTAATACTTACTAAGTGACAACATTGTGCTCATAGCTTCACATAT
Source organism: Smutsia gigantea (assembly GCA_032199065.1). Classification (NCBI taxonomy): domain Eukaryota; kingdom Metazoa; phylum Chordata; class Mammalia; order Pholidota; family Manidae; genus Smutsia; species Smutsia gigantea. The sequence goes on along the minus strand of JAVSCE010016517.1, from coordinate 83,055 downwards.
TCTCTTATTTAAATTGTACAACAATCATGTGAAGTAGAGGTAGGTGTGGGCATTCAATTTGCCAAGGTTCAGAGAGAGTTAGTGACTTTTAATCTTCCATGGTCAGTTAGTAAGTCATAGAGCTAGACCTGAGTCTGAAATTTTCTATTAGACCTGCTTTTGCTTTGTGAAGACATTTTTCATTGCTTACCTTAGTCATTTTAGAGTTGAATTTGGGCATATTTCTAAAGTAGGATGGAGAAAAATAGTAACAATATATTAACACTGACTGTACTTAGTGGTTCATGGCATATTCACATACTCCTCTATGTCTTTCTTCCCCAATGCCCACATTCATGCTTGTAGACAAGGATGTTTGGGATTATTCTATTCATTTTACAGGTTGGGAGACTGATCTGCCAAGATGGCCTTAATATTTCCCTAGCCTGACTAAGCTTTAAACAAGCTTCTTCCTCACTTTAGGCCCCTCACTTTCCTTTTGAAGATTGTTTACTTTAGAAAGCTTGAAATTGTAAATTCTTTTTCTTCCTTTGACATGTGAATTTTCTCCCAGCCTTTTGACGGTTTCACAACCCAGAAATGTCTTTCAAGACCCTGAAAGGCATCCCTTTCACATGTAATCATCAAGATGGAGCGGAGCCCCTCTCTCCAGCCCTCTGTGGGATGGTTGAGACCTAACACCCTTAAGCACCAGTTAGAAAACACAGACCCAGGCCCGTCTAAGTGCATTGGCCAATCTTACCCCTGAAGTCCTCCAGTGCTTTTTCACTAGCTCTTGACCCCTATTGCAGTAGTTTTAAATAATGTCTCCCTTGCCTGTTTAACTCCACCTGGTACAATTTTTCTTTGGTGACTCAGGGAATGATTCCTTTAAGAACATTCAGTAAATGATTGCCATGGCTTAAAGTTAGTCACTTGGTTTCAAATCTAATGCTTTTTTCTGCGGTTTCCCTTCTATCCATATTCATTTGTTATAGATGTTTACGTGTCTTGCCTTTTCTTCTTTTCTCTAGACTAACCTTTAAAGGGGTTTTTTTTGTGCACTTTTCATTATTTTTACTTGGTTTATGAGATTGGATGAAGGAACCTATGTTCAAAGCCTCAGCCTTTCCATTGTGCAAGAGAGATTTGGCCTTAGGCCCTTAGAAACTATTAGTAGCTTCAGAGGATTGCTTTGTTTAATACTCTGGAAAATGCCCCAAAGGCTTTCATTTGATTTGGTAATGTGAACTCCAAGACATTTTTAATTAAATGTGTATTGTTTGAAGCCCCCTTTGGCCTCCTATTTATCATTAAGTTCCCTGCAGTTTTTGCAGATAGGTCACAGGACAAAAATGTCTCCTTTTCTCCACAGGATGGCAGTATAGGTTAATGTTAAACCTCACTGTGCACACCCCTTCGAAATCCCACAGAGGGGTTTTGTTCACAACTGGCACTCAACTCTCCTTTTCTCCATATGCCCACAGCCTCCTGCAACTCCAGCTCTAAACATTTCTCACTCCCCCCTTTTCAGAATCAAACAAAAGCAGCCCCTTCAGTTCAAAAGGGACATTTATGAACGAAGATCCATACAATACACCAGCTCCATTATAAAAGACCCGCAGACACAGGAGGCCAGAGTCCAGCTGCCCACGAAACCACATGCAACTAAGCCTTAGTCCCTGGCTTCTGAGTAGCTGATTATAAATAGCAGTGGTCAGTTACACACGGTCAGCAACTGACCTAATTGCTGCTGATCAGTAAAGTCATTGACGGGTCATAGCCTCATCGGCAGCAGACTGGCTCACGGCCAGGCTAGAATGAAACAGTCTTCCTGAGTGACTAGCCAGAGGGTAATTATTTAATCAGAGTAGTGTGGCCTCCAACAAACGCAATATCCAGAAATGACTACAAAACCAGTCTGAGACATCTTTCCCATACTCCAGAAAACGGAAGTGAGGCAAGTAAAATCTTTCTGAAATTGGGAAAATTGGGTATGGCTTGCTGACTTTAAATAAGAAGCCATGGATATTCCTTGAACAAATAATTAGAATAGCATTCATTTTATTCTTCATAAAGGGGTAATTTTTAAAAAATCACTTTTCTTCTTGTCACATTAACTAATAAGATGATCTTCTAAGGCACACATAGGTCAAATAAACATTCAGAAAACAACTGCCCTACACCTTAAGCTTCTTCAATTCTTGTAATAATAATGCTTTCACGATTGGGAATTAACCAAGACAAAGGTGGGATATAAATAGAAATTTGTCCTTTTTTTATGTCTTTACTGTTCCCTGTAGTAGAGACATCTTCCTTGCCAGTATTCCCTTTCGTTTTAGTCCTTTTAAAAATATTATTATAAATTATGTAAAAGCCAGTGTCATCTCTTGCTCTGCTTCATCTTCCACAAGGCTGAGCAAAGGTTCATGACAGGCTTTCTCCCTAAATATGCATTGGTTAACTCTTTGCTTAAGAGCTTGAAAAATTCCTGGAGATCTTCATCTCTTTAAGAAGTGGAGACCTAATATTCTAGAACTTTACAGAGGCCAGAATAAATACCAACCCTCTGCAAAATCACTACCCAGACTTCTTCAACAAAATCTCACACACAAAAAATAAAACGTCTCAAGACTCTCTTAAAATTATCATAGAAAGACCTAGAAATGGATGGAAAACAAATAATGTTTAACCTTACCTTTAGCCTTTCAGGAAATAGAGGAAAATTATTATGGTATTATATGATAGAAGTAATTTTCCTAATATTACTTTCCAAATCTCAAATGTGTGTGTTTCTAGGCTTGAGGAAAAGGATGTATTTTTGAATGCAACTGGAGAGGTTTAACAAAGAAAGCCTTTGCTGGTCCCTATGGGGGGAAAATCAGCTTTAGACTGTTAGCACACACATCTACAAGTTCAATGAACTTCAGTTAGTTGCTATGCCAACCAGCAGACGACCTGTCCAGATATGAATTGATCACACAAATAAAATCTTCCCAAAGATGATGCTTGTTTGGCTTAAGGGCATAGTCTTCGTAACAACCCTTGAAAAATCAGAGGTCTATCTGTTTGGAGGATCTATTTGGTCTACTATCCAAATTTTCTCAGGGTATTAGAAAATGCTTTAACTTTTTTTTTCCATAAAACATTGACCAGATGCTTCTAGGGGGGGAACTACCTTTTCATTTTCTTTCCCAAGTTTAAAAGTAACTAATATAGAGAGAGTTATATAGAGACTCTGATTATGAGAAAGAATGGCTAAAACTGCAACAGTAAACCTTGGAGATGTTTTTGATTCCACTATCACCTTGTCATATGAAGTTTGATGACTGACCTTCTTGTCTTAATGCTACACTTCCCTCATACCCTGGCATGATAGAGTCCCCGAGCATTTCTTTGTAGGGTTTTCTGTGAGGTTTTTTGTGCTCCATATCCACAGAGTGAACTAATCTGACACTAAAATAGGCACCTTGGGTAACATGGTAGTTGACATCTGCTTCCAGGAGGTTAGAGGAGAAAACAGTAAGATGTTATCCTTTTTTTTTCCATGTATATCTCATTATTGTTCCCTTGGAAACTTAATTTGGTTGATTTTTTTTTTCTTTCTGTTCTTAGATTCCTCTTCAGGCATCTGAGATATATGTAATCTAAGGAATGGAAAAAAGTAGACAAAACATTTTGAGAACTGTAATGACATATGTTTATACTGAATATGTGCTTTAATATGTATACCTAGCAGCACAAACTCATGAAATAGTCACCTCACCAAGTATTTATGTATTTTCTGTATGACCTTGACTCACTCATATGATTTTTATTCTAATTCCTCACCCCTGCATTTGGTAAGAAATTGACTTTTTAAGGTTTATCTCCTATTGCTAGCCCTATATTCACCTCTTGAATTCACACATAAATTTGCATTCTCAAATGTTGATCCTTGGTGATAGATGCAGGACTTGCTTCTGTAAGAAGTGTTAGCTTTAACTGCTTGATCATCCCTTTGATTCCTAATTTCTGGATCTACACTGTACGTTAATTAATTTTGCCTTTGGCCTCTGAGAGAGCCTTGGACTCCCCACCAAGGGGATCCACCAAGCTGTGGAGTAGATATAATGAAAGTAATGATTTCAGATTAGAGCCTTCCTGTAGTTCAGACTAAGGAACAGATATTTCACAATTGGCATTGGGACTGTAATGTAAATTCCTGGAGAAAGCACACTTACTATGAAATATATTCAATGAATTTCACATTCAGTCTGTGGAAATAAGAAAACAAGCCAAAAGTTAACAGATACTTCCTAGTGGGTTTCCTTTATCCTGAAACTCTCCTTTTGGTTGGCATATCAGTAAGAAAGGAATGCCTGCCTTTAATATGATCGGTCTATTTGCCTTTGACTGTCAAAGTGGGTTGTATCTGCAACAGTAAAATCATGAGACTACTCCACTCTGGTTCCTATCCCACAGGAAGTAATATAGTTCTCTACAGCCCAAAGTGAACTGATTCTAGATTTACATCCAACATAAGCCCAGCACTTGGATAGAACCTTCCACCTTTCTGTTTTCAAGTAATACTTTAGGTTCAAGAACTCATCTGAAAAAAAAAGAGAAAAAAAGAAATTTATAAATTTATCTATATTAGATGAATATTCACATGGTTACATATTCCCATAGGCATGTTGATAAAGCCTGTGACTTAGAAAATCTGCACATTGATGACAATTCTTAACCTCTTTCTCTCTGCTCTATAATAAACCAGCATTGGGCACTGAAGGAGAGGAATCTTGAGTTTAAAAGGTATGTTTTAAAAGTGCTCCCAAGTTAATATTTGCAATTGTTTTGGATAAGTTATATATTATGTAGCAACACAAATGAACTGCTTTGTGGTTATGGAAGGGATGGTGGGAAACATGGTGGTAATCTGATAGCAGCATCAATACTCATAATAAGAATTTAAAAAACAGAAAAAAACAACTTGAGTTTACACACTAACTAAAACCTCTAGAAAGGATATAAAGGTGAACTCAGATAAAGATAATGCTTCACAACTTACCTTTATGTCTCCTCTGACCATGGAAGACTTGAGCATGGGGAATCTTTAAAATGTTTTTGTGCTGTTATGTAACCCCAACTGTTGATCTGGTGCGTTACTCCTGGAAGTGCTAAAGAACTGGGCTCCTCATGCAGGGTTGATGTATACCTTGCCTAGTATCTCATGGACTAGTACTGTGAAACAAAATTTGTAATTGAATGTTTATCCTCAAAAGATAAATGCACACTGTTCTATTTGTAATTCTGCCCCCACCCCCACCCAGTGGAAAATTGTGATGAGATGCAAAAGGGGAATTTTGTAGGAAATAGTATTTGAGGCTGGATGATGAACAGACCCTTCTGAGAAGTTGTGGAGCTGGTGACCTAATATTAGCATGGAGCTAAAGAGACAGCAGTTGTTCAACAACTACTTTGGTTTGCCAACTCCTCTGTAACAGCTTAGGGGTTTTGCAGAGGTGGTCCCAGTATCTGCTGCAGAAGTCTGTGGGGAGTGAGGAAGAACAGGTGAGTTGCTGTTACCCAACCTTCATTTTAATCAGAGCAGCTTTATTTTTATCTCTTTCATATATTGGGATTCTGTAAAAGATCTCATTTGAAGAATCAGGTGTATTTAAAAAAACAGAAGAATTGTTAACAGTGAAATTCTGTTGCACATCAGGGATCTCTGAAAGAATGTTTTGGGTCTTGCCTTTAAGACAGTGAACAGTAAAGATTGAATTCCTGTGCTTTGATTCCCCACATCATAGTTCACAAAGTACAGTCCCTTAGTCAACAGTAACAGTATCTCTTGGGAACTTGTTACACATGCAAATTCTCGAACCCTATCCAGACCTACCTGAAGCAGAAACTCTGAGGGTGGGGCCTAGGAATCTGCATTTGAACAGGACTTCCGTTGATTTGGCTGCATGTGCATTTAGGAACAATTGCTATAGAGTCTAATTAGTTCACCAAGTAAAAGAAATGAGGTAAAATAAATAGAAAGAAGTTATCAGTGCAGTTTATGAAGAAAACATTTTCCAAGCATTGCAAATCAGTTTCATACATCCCCATCTTTGTGGAGGATTGGTTTTCCATTTCAGGGATAGGAAAATGCCTCCAGTCTTTCTATTCCACTAACTCCATCAGTCAAAATAAAGCATTATCCTTCCAACTTAAAGCCAGTGAATATCCCCTCAACAACTCAACCTCATACCAAAAATGTTTATTTGACAATAGGTAGTTATGTAGGAGTTAATAATAAAGTCACCAACAGATTTTAATTTCTATTGAATAGATGTGGTCTTGCATTTTATCAATTTTTAAGATAACTTGTTTACCAATTCCACCCTTTCTAGGTCAGTAGACAATGCACACTTTGGAACAGTGCTAGAGGAAGCTGTAGTCAGAGGGAATGCAGCAGAGTGAGAGGACGTCCATTGCCGTCCCCAAATCAGGACATCGGCAGCAGTAGTTGCCTTCCTGAAATGATGATACCTCTATGTGAGATTTTTCCAAGTCAGACACCACTGGAGTTACATATGGACTTCTCCAGCTATTCTCATCATTTTAGTTCACTGATGTTATACCACTAGATGGCTCCAAAGTGTCTATCCTACATAGGAAAGGTCAGAGATTTGAAACTGGAGTGTAATTTGTGAGCCACATCCCTAGCCATCTCCTCTGCCACTGAGTCCCACTCATCCAAAAGCAAGGTCTCATTTTCTCTCCTCTATCTTCCAAGAGTAGCCCAGTGACAGTGTCTCTGAGGGATAAAAAATACACGTTCAGACCAGGAAAGTACATGTCTTCTCCACATTCAAAACTGTAAAACCCAGCTACAGGCAGATGATATGTGCATAGTGAAAGTGTGAAGTAACATTCTGTTCTTAAATTTCCTAGCATTCAGAACTTACGTGGTCGGGGTTACGTAACAGCACAAAAATATTTTAAAGATCCCCAATGCTCAAGTCTTCCGTGGTCAGGGAAGACATAAAGGTAAGTTGTGAAGCATTATCTTTATCTATATTCACCTTTATATCCTTTCTAGAGGTGTTGGTTAGCATGGAAACTCAAGTTCGTTTATTTTCTGAGTTTTTAAAATTCTTATAGTTGTTTTCTTTTTAATCTGTGACATGAACTCAGTTTCTTCTAAGCTCAGCTTTCTCTTCTAAATTAATGACAGATTCTAACATGGGCAGTCATGTTTACTTCTAGTGTGATAATACATTGTTTCCAGAGTATATATTTGGACCAAGAGAAAAGCAACCACAAACTGAAGTTACCCATCCAGATGCCTAAAAGAGAATTTGAATCAAGAGTTAAAAAGCCTGAGTTTGGAAGGAAGAGGGTTCTAGGGCTGAAAAGTCCCTCCATGTCAGAGCAGGAGGTTAACAGGCAAACCAAAGCCATAAATAATTTGAAGTCACGGGAATGCTGATGCTATGAAATTCCACCTGAGGTGGTCAGTCTGTAGAACACTGGAACATGCATCAAGAAGAGACCAGATAGGAGAGAAAATATAGACTCAGAAAAATGTACTGCTTAGCCATCTGAAAAATTTCCAGTTCCTATGTGCACTGCTCATATTTGCTTCAGTCAAATTCTACATTTGGTTCCCCAAGTCTTTTCAACCATTGCCATCACCTGCCTTTTTAAATTTTCCTTAAGCTAATTGGAAAAGATCCCCAAAAAGGTCATTTGTTCCCTACAAACAAAAATCTAGAAGGCATCTTTTATCATAAGACAACTCAACATACTAAATTCTTGATAGTTGAGTTTATGAAATAGAAGCAATTTCTGGCTTTTAAAAAAAACCTAAAACTTGCTGAGAAAAATATTTTTTCAAAATTTTCTTGCCCCTTGATGCTAAATTGGTACAACTAACTTGGTAAGCATAAGTCAGAGACCACACTGAGTCACTCCTTAGGCTTGTGGCCAGGAAATGCACCCTACCCTTTCCCCAATTGCTGTCCTTTTGCTACCTATAGAGACAAAAGAACTGATTGAAAAGAAGGCTCTGTCTGAGTTCTTGGCCCTCGTAGACTTTTGGCTCACTTGTCAGCCCTATCTCTTGAAGGGATGACAGTATTTGTCTCTGACCTGGATTCTCTTTCTTGGTTATTTTATACCCTCCTATAAGGATAAACATTTCAAAGCATAAATCTAGTATTTCATCCCTTGATTTAAGCCACCTTGTACATAATAAAAATAAAGTGAAATAAAAAATAAAATAAAATAAATTAAAAGCCTTAATATTGCCTTCAGGGTTCTTGGTCTCGACCCTGCCCACCTCTCCAACCTCGTCTTTGAACCCCGTTCCCTCCATTCTCTGTGCTCCAGCCATGGCGACCTTTCAGATTCTAGGAAAAGCTATTTTCTCTCCAACTTCAGGGCCTTTTGATATTCTTTCCCTTCTTGAAGTTTCCATTCACTTTTCAAATTGTCTAAGTTAACTCTTTCAGCCTTCATCTTTCCCCTTAAATGCTCCTTCCTCAGGGAAGGAATTCATAAACGCACAGAAGAAAAAGTTATCTTTCAGAGTGCATTGTTTGTTTTCTGCATAACACTTACCTCACTTTAAAGCACTTTCTATTCACTTGAGTGTTATCACCTACTCCCTCTCCAGACGGCAATTTTTATGAAAATAGCAACTTTTTAATGTGTTTGCTCACAATTGTATGCCCAATTGTAGGATGTTCAGTACATCTTAGTTAAAGGAGGGAATGAATGAGTCTATGAATGCTTGAAAACAAGTCCTAAGTGCTGGAGCCTATTCTATTGTTTGGAGAATTTTTATTGTTGCTTGATACTTCAGTTTCTCTTATCTCTGATGCATATTTATTCTTTTTTTGTCTGTCAATGTAAGACTGGTACAGTGTGTGTATTTAGCATTGTATGGTTCTTGGAAAACCTTATTTTTGGAAGCATATGTAAAAAACATTCAATTTGCAGAATGTTTTATTATAATCAACAATCTCAGGGACACATCCACTTTTGTGAATTGTGCATTTTTACTTGAAGAATGGAATGAGCATAGATATGACAAGAATAGGGTTGGAGGGTACAGGCAGAGGTGTTGGGAATTCTAGGCTATTCCAAGGTTTTAGGGAACATTGTTTGTGATCAATGTGAATATAAATGCGCATTTCTTTTATTTCTTCGAGATCATTGGTATTTTACAGTTCACATCTTGAGGCAGCCTGTCCTTGGTCCCTAAAGTCCTGAGTTAAATTCATAGAAGATTCACTCAGGAAAGTATTATGAATTTACCGTTTTCCATGTTGTTTCCCCTTTATTCGATTTTGATCTATTAAGCTTTGTTCTAGAAAAATTATCAATAAATATATAGGCCTTTAGATAGTTACTCCCTCACCATCCTCAATGTTCACGTGTTGTCAAAGAATTCTCCCTCTATCCTGTTCTTGAATGTGCAATTTGGCATTTTCTCTTCTGAAAGCAATACCATTTCTGAGCTTATGTGTATCACTGTATGGGAAATTCTCCTTTGATCCACTTGGGCAAATCAGGGTTTACATTCTAATCTTCCTTTTAGTACTTTTATAATTTATAATGCTAGATTGAGCTATATGAAATCATAAGAAGTTGCCAATGTTTGACTACTTGTCATACAAACATGGTAGTTTCATGTGGTTCAATCTAGCATAGTAATAGTTGAAATTAGGCCCAAGCTCATTAGGCAGTACACTCTCTCAAGGGTACTTTGTTATTTCTCTATTCTTTCTGACAGTTTTTGGATATCATTAATGAATGTTCCTTTTCAGGGGGAGCTATCATTAACTCAAATAAAAGTTGTAATTCAGATAAACATGTCCATGGGTCATACACAAAGCTGAATATAATGGGCATTCAATGAGCAACACTTAGAAAAAAATCCAGATGTTTCCAAATAGCTGAACAATAAATTGCATTTTTCACTTTTCATTGGAATGGATTATCATTTGGTGGATAGAAAACATTTTTATGTGTTCCTCAAGCAATTTATTTTTCTTAGAAACACAGTGACATGCGGCCTCTAGAAACACAGTTCAATCCCTAATAATTGAAAACACTTTGGTATCCCCTAATTGGCACTGAAGGAGAATATAAATGTCAGGGGAAAATAACCATTCATGCCATATCACTTGTCCTCACAAATCATTCTAGAAATAAATCTGTGCTTTCTGTTTGCTAGAAAATTTTTTAGAAGTCTTTAAAAGTCATTTTTTAATTACTGAGAATGGGGTCTATATGTGGCTTTAAGAATTTCTTTCTTAAATGTGGAAACTATAAGTTTAAAACCCAAATCAAATGTGCTTTGTAAGGTTTAGAATGTGGGATTGTGCAGCTATCTGGCCCCCAGGCCATCTCTGCATATAAGACATTAATAACACTTTAAATTTAAGTAATAGATAAATTTATTTCAAGTGCTTTAGCTTCCATTCTCAACATTGCCTGCAGATCTGTTGATCCTAAATAATATTTTCAAGCTGTGGTAAGGTTATTGGTGTTCTGAAGCAATCTGGAAATACCAAGTTCTTATGCCAGGAAATGGGTCAAATTGTAATCTCTTCATATTACTGTTTTGATTTCAGAAACAGCTTTGTCCTTCACACACTGGGAGCCTGTATACTTTACCCTTCTCATGGATTTGATTACAGCTGCCATTCTGTGTTTCAATGAAAACTTTATTAAATATCAACTTTTAATTAACCTCACTGGCCCTGGAAACTCTCCTCAATTTCAATCTATTTTTAGTCTTTCAGAACAGTTTCACTTTTCTCCTTAAATAGTCATTCTATAATATGCTGTCCTCTAGTAATTATTACAAAATTGGACCATACTTCCTCAGCCAAGAGACACAAGACAGCATGCTTTTGAGAGTCAGAGAGATTTACGGTCGGATTTTAACTTGGCCACCTGGGGCTACGTGATCCTGTGCAAGTTATGCTCTATTCCCTAATGTCCACTGGTGAACATGGCGGCCTCATGAAAGTGTGAGTCTCACTACAAAAGCAATATCTAGTGCCCTCAGTGCCGAGAACAGTTATTTACTTTAAATATTAATTCATTTCCTTTCTGTTCAGTGAATACATACATCTCACAAGGAAATAAAATATTTCTTTTCTTCATTTCCTTGGGGGGGGGGCAGGTCTCTTGATTTTTCTTTCCTTTTGGAAGAAGCTGATATTTCTTAAATGAATTGTTTCATTTGTGCAAAGTCCAGTTTCCTATTCCACCTTTTTTTTAATTGAAATGTAGTTGATATACAGTATTATATTGGTTTCAGGTGTACAACATGGTGATTCAACAATTATATACATTACTCAACATAGTAAGTGTAGTTACCATCTGTCAACATACAAAGATATTACAGTATTATTGACAATATTGCCTATGCTGTACTTTCATCCCTGTAACTAATTTATAAATGGGAAGTTGTGCTTCTTTATTTTCTTTACCTGTTATCAGTCTCCCAATCTGCATTTTCTCCCACCACCCTTTCCCCATGCCAACCACTAGTCTCTTCTCTGTGTCTACGGGTCTGTTTCTGTTTTATTCATTTGTTTTGTTTTTTTTTAGATGCCACATGTAAGTGAAATCATACAGTTTTGTCTTTCTCTGCCTGCTTTGTTCAAACTTAGCATAATACCCTCTAGGTCCACCCACGTTGTCACAAATGGCAAGATTTCATTTTTTATGGCTGAGTACTATTCCAGTGTGTGTGTGTGTGTGTGTGTGTGTGTGTGTGTGTGTGTACAACATCTTCTTTATCCATTCATTTATCAGTGGACACTTAGGTTGCTTCCATATCTTGGCTATTGTAAATAATGCTATGATAAACATAGGCATGCATACATCTTTTTGATTTAATGATTTCATTTTCTTTGGATAAATTCCCAGAAGTGGAGTTACTGGGTTGTATGCTATTGTTATTTTTAGTTTTGGGGAAACCTCCCACTGCTTTCCATAGTGGCTGCACCAACTTATATTCCCACCAGCAGTGTACAAAGGTTCCCTTTTCTCCACATCTTTGCCAACACTGGTTATTTCTTATTCCATTTTTTTCTGTAAGATTAAGAAATGCTTCTTTCTCAGCTCATTTCCTAACAGCCAGTCACATGTGTGCATTTACCCCATAAGTATCTCTATCGCTTGGATATCTTGACAGCATTTGTGGCTTTTTCTTTGGCTTCTTTCTTCAGGATACTGGTGGGGACTAAAAATCAGGATTCAGAGATGAGCAGGGACCATAGACATCTAAAAAAAGGAGAATTCATTTTCTTGACCAAGCAGCAAAATAAATCAACAGAAATTTACTTGCCTCTTTTGTTCTTTTAATAAATGGCACAATAAAGTCCCTGGCCAATACCAGGCTTGACAAACTCAGATGTACTCTAACGGTTTTTTGGAAAACAGAATGTGAGAACCCAAGAGGGCGACCCAAGGGGCTCTTGATGGTCTGGGGGAAAGATGACTCTCAGTTGCAGAAAGAAGATGGTTACATCTAGAAAATGTCCCACATTGCTAGCATTTGGCCTAGAAACATTATCTTGAAACAGCTTCGAAATAGTGTAGAAATAACCATGAGGCTGAAGGATTAGCTGAGAGGATACCTCACACAAGTGAGTTACTTACATTTGCAGAGCAATCACGTGTTATTTTATTTATATGGTGGACCATTGTCCAACTACCAGTAGGCTTGGTGGTGCAGTTAGAAATAGAATGCAAGAGCATGTAAATCTGGCATAATAAAAATTCATATATGTTAATAGGTGCAGCCTTGACTGGACATGATCTGTCTACCATCCACATGGGGCAAATATTGTGAGTCTGTGTCTCTGAACTACTCTCAGTAAGGACACTTGTGATTCTAATGGGCTAATTAACGAGCTAGATTGCAGCGTACATCTCAGTGAAATAGGTAGGGCATTAATGAGTCTCATCCTCTTGCTTCTGCTTTTGATCCTCTGTTCCCTTTGAACTGATTATTTATACAGTTTGAGTAGTAAACACTAGCAAATCACATAATGTTATCAGTCTCCGAATCTGCATTTTTGGTTTTACCAGTTTAGAAAGTGTATTTATTTGGGCTCACTTATGGGAATCAATGGATATTGTGGGTGTTTGTGTTTAGATCACTGGAGATGCCACTTGGTATTGCCTTTTAGGATAGGTAGATTTTGCAGAGAATTTCATGTGTAAAGTGCAGCTTAAGCAAATAATGATATATCAAAACAGAGGCCACATTTGAAGGGGAGAATGGAAGAAAAACCTGGAAAGGGAGTTTAATGAGAACCAAGAAGGTCTTGAATACCAAATCAGGGGGGAAAAAAAACAGACTCAACGACCTTGTCAGCAAAGAGGCCTAGAAAGGTTTGTTAATGTGTATGGAGTAATACGGTCTTAATGAAGAGAACAGAGCTGTGTTCTGGGAAAATAAACCTAGAACCACGGCATATATGGGGAAACAATAACAACAAAAAGCAGCTCATTCACCTAGTAAGGACATAAGCAATTCCACTATGGAGTGAGAGAGCCTCATGTTGTTCTCTGGACTCATTTTATATTTATCACCAGTAATTAAAATATAAGGCTTTGTAACAAAATTTTATTTTACTAAATAGCTGTCAGATATCAGCATTTATTTGCAAAGTTAAACTATTTATACACATACTTTACAAGAGTCAATAATTAAGTCTACATGCTTAGGCTTATTTTGATAGCTGTTTCCATGGTGTAGTGAATTTTTTTTCATCTTAGAGCTTCAGCTCTGTTAAGTGGGTTTAATTTTGTTTGCCAAATGGATGATTTATAGGTTATTATTCAAATGATTTGCTCAGTAAACTAAATTGGCAGTTTTAAATGTAATAATTGATGGTTTAATGATTGGTTTTCAAACAAACAATACTTTTATCTCATAGCAAGATTACATGAAAGGTATTATCACTCTCATTCTATAAACCCCTGATAAATTTTTTGCAACATAATACCATTCAATTATGTTTTGGGGAGGACTGATCGAGTTTGAAGGCTTATTGGTGTGGGTCATAGATCAGCTTCAAAATGGAGCACAGGCCAAAAGATTTATTTTTGGATCAAACACTGGTTTGAAGTAACAGAGTTCCAAAGCTGCTCTTTGGATGGATTGGGTGATTATAAGATTTCTAAAAACAAATAATTTTTGTTTCAACCTTTTCTCTTTTTCTATCTCTGAATTCTTTAGGCTTGGAACAATGCTAGACAAATAGTAGGCACTCATTAAATAAACACATGCTTGAAAAAGATCCCTCATCTTTTGCAATTGTTATGATGTTGGAAGAGGGGCTGTCTTCAAGGAGGAGCTCTGCATGGCAGGTCTTTAATATCCCTGAGACACCTTTCCTAAATTCATACCTCTTTCTTTTATTAGGAAAGAAGAGATCAGGTTTGTAATAATGCATTTAGAATTCAGCCCTAGCATTTCAGCTATGAGATCCTCGGCAAGTGTTTGCCTTCTCTGAACATCACTTTCTTTCATCTTTAAAATGGGCTACGAATCTGTCAGGGATGAGATTAACATCAAATTAACATATATGAAGTACCTAGTCCCTTGACTTGAGTATAAAAATACCCAATGGATAATTCTGTAGTCTCAATAAGACATTGTTTAAGACTGAAATATATGGGTTCCTCATTCTCTCTTCCATTTCTGTTCATATATACAGTTCACCCTTGGAGGATGGGATCAACTAGCCTTCTTCAGCCAGTTCATGCTGGAGACATGCCACCAAGGCTTTGACATTTTTATAGATGTTCAACTTTATTAATACCTTAAAAATCATAAAAAACACAATGCCCTAGATTTTCTCACATTCACCGTATATTAGTCATTTCTTATACCTAAAACTTTGTAAATATTTTGGTAACTGATAGGTTATCAAATGTTTGCTGTTTCTCTCTATGAAGGTTAGCCACTTCCTAGCTAGCATTTGATCAGAAGCATCTCTGGCAGTACGAATGGAAGAGCATAGTCTCCCCCCAGATCACACTGTCCTTTGAAGAGTGAAGCCTGACTAATCATGCTTGGATTAAAGTGGTACTGTTGCCAGAGTATATAAAAATATTAATAAGACTTCAGAGTGCATCCTCATCCCTGGCAAGCTTTTGGGTGAAGTCTGTAAACTGGGGCAGCCTGGTAATGGCCCAAACCCCAATATTCTAGACAATGCCCTGTTGTAGGCTGTAAACCACTTGAAGATTTCTTCCCATCACACCTAGAGCCATTTGTTAATCTCATCTCTACAGCATTTGTACATGGATATAATGCCATTGTCTCACCTAAGGGTTTCAGTCACAAGCAAGTTCACTGTGGATTCAGTGAGACTGAGAAATGACAACAGAATGTTATTGGGATAAAAGGGTTTATACCTCGCTTTTTTATTCTTACAGTGCTAGATTGAACACTAGAATCACATCTACATCCAGCAGTCTGCAGGTCCCTAATCGACCTCAGCCTTACCTCCACCCAGAGCACTTGGCAGAGCTCTTTATATAGTGACTCAGTCAATAACAGCTTATTGCCAATGGGTGTGGGAGCATTAGCCTAGCAGTAGGCCAATTATATCATCAAGTAGTTTAGGGTCAGGTGAGGATCCCGGTCATAGGAACCTCTATTTTCCCCACAGCCATGCATTAGCCTTCACATGATTATAAAGCATATTAAAATGATGCCATAAATCATTCACAGAAATAAATATACAATCTCAGATGTCTCCATAGACGTAGGAATGAGCATGGTCTTTTAGACACTGCTGGCACATTGTCATATGTTGAAGAGCATGTTTGGAAGATACAGCCTAGAACTTTGGGACAGCTGTTTTACCACACTGGATTGAGTGAGTCAATGAGAATCAAATCCATGTTTTAGACTACTGTAATAAGAATAATAAGAAGGATTTACTGAGCCAATGCTGGATATCAGCCACAGTGTTTGCTTGGTCAATTTTCATAAAAATCTTATAAAGTGCATTCCATTTTTTCCCTGACTTTCAGATGTTAAGTCTGGTTTTCAGAAACATTAAGTACATAACTTATAAAGGGCACCTCAACTGAGGTCATTCAAATTGCAAAGCCCGTAGTATAATGCAACATTATAGCATCTGATTTCCTTAAAGGTTTAGGGAGGGAATACCTATGCATTATGTAAACTTTCTGACTCTTCAGTCCATCCCTAATCGGCAGAGGAGACTGCAGTGATCATGAATTTCTGTAAGGAGCCCTATTATAAATGGCAACCTTCCCAGCCTGTGCTTTGTATTACCTTCAAGCAGTTATTCCCTGTCTGGGTTGGCTAAGAACATTCCCATAGCACCCTTCAGCCCCAGAGAATTAGCTGAAGGACTCCTCCCCATCTGTAGAAAGGCAATTAATTATTTCAAAACCTTCCCACTCACATTAAACTCTTGTACGAACATAATGAATGACAAAGGAGTTTGAATCATCTACAGCATGTCTGTGGAACTTGAGGAAACTTTGCCACAAGACAGAACAGACAAAGCCAACCAGCATCCCTGATTACAAGTGAATTCTGCTTTAACTGAAATGATTGCTATGAACAGCTGCCAGGTGAGTTGGGTGAGTGTGGGTGGGAGGTGACTAGGAGAGTCTCCACAGCTGAGACCAGATTCATTTATATTTATTTATTTGTTTCTCCTTGGGGGGAAAAAGGAAAGGCAAGTATATATTGCAGAGTAATTTATTGAACCAATGAAAATGTCATGAAAAACAGAAAAACATTTCAGAGTTGGACTGTGTGGGAGATAATCATGACTTTAGATTCTGGGATAGACTCAATATTCAGCTTCCACATAGGCTAATGGAAATTCTTCACAAAACTCAAAATAAGCAGATAAGGAATATAAGATAGATAAATCTTTTTTTAAATCTCTGGGATAATTAATTAAAACGGAAGTTGAATTACAAATTTTTCCTTTTTTTGACTCAGAAAAGACATATATATATTAACTCTTGTCCAGTGGGACACCTGAGAGTCCTTAGCTTCATTTTCCTTAGTTTGAATGCATAATAGAAACTCAGAACTGCAAATGGCCACAGAAGTCATCCCATCTGACCTTCTCATTCTAGAGAAATGGAGGCACCCCAGAGAAGGGAAGGGATGTATCCATTTATACAAATCCTTGCCAAAACAAGGAGGAATAATATTAAATAGATTGAGCCAATCAAGATGATTTGTTCTAGATCACCGTGGTGACTTTGTATGTGTTCTGATCTTCTTGTTCTTCAGTTAATTTGCTGCTACTGAATTCTGCAATCTCATTTCATCATTATTTCATTGTTCCTCAAGTCTAAGAAATGTAGAGTAGCCACTCTGAATTAGGTGTGTTTTGGTTCTTGTCTTCTCTCATTCATATTTTGGAATTTGTAACCCTTCTCTTACTATGTGATCTTCCTAGGTTAATGATCTATTATTTCATTGCTTTTGGTGAAGTAAAAACACTAAAAGAATAAGCATTAAGTTGTAATCTGAATATAATCATAATTAATAGCTGGAATTTATTGAGGTTCGCTATGTGCTAGACATTGTACCAAGTGCCATATATATATATTAACTTTTTAAATCCTTATAGCAACTCTGTAATGTATGTGCAATTGTTCTATTTTGTTTTGTAGTTAAGGAGCCCAAGGCATGAGGTTTAACTTGGCCATTGACCCACAGCCATTTGCTATTAATGGCTATTCAATTTAGGCAATCTGGTTGCAAAGATTGCAATTTTAACAAGTGTGTTCTACTGTTTCTCCAGTGTGAACTCATTTTGTAGAAGAAGACACTGATGTAAGAAATTCAGTCATTTGTGAAGGCCACAGAGCCAGATGGTAGTGGAGTTGAGATATGAATGTGGGTCTTTTACCATGAAGTTGATCATCATAAGCTACCAAGAGCATCAGATGTCACAGAGTAGACAGAGCAAAAGAGAAAAGCCAGCAAGATTCGAGGTGGGACCTTACAAGAATGATGTACTATGAAAGAAGTTTCTCCAAGTGAAGGTGTAGTTCCCCAGAGGACCAGTCCTTGATTTTCTCAGCGTACCACCATAGCATTGTAACAGGCTTGGGAAGCCAGTCAGTCTTATGAGACACAAATGAGTTTCAGTCTAATCCTGATTTATTTAGTTTTATAGGCGAGGCGGTTCAGCATTTATGCCATCTTCATTTTAAGCGGAGACCTGCAGTTACCTGAGTCCGCAGATTCTCTAGTCCCCACATGCATTTAGTGAGCATGGCTGCCTCCGTTAAGAGCCAAGAGGTGTATGGCTCATTTTGACCTAAAGAGACTGCTTCTTATCTCAGCAATCTTTTATATCTTTATTTACATAGGCCATATCTCTATTGCACACCCAATCAGCTGCCCCAATCCAGGTGTCATTCCACACAGCAGACAAGGCAGAACAACATTCCACATTTATCTTAACTCTGCGTTTCCAAGGAAACAGTATTGCAAAGACAGTCACTGAGTTCCCAATTCTGTATCAGCCCAGGACTGATGTTAACCTTTTACACACAGGTAAGCACAACACAGAAACACTTGGCACAGTGCTGGCTCCTGGTAAGCATTCAGGAAATAACATAAAGGATGAATGAATGTGCAAATAAATATATATGCCAATGAATATCACCTGTCTCTTCACTACCATTTCACAGCAACTAAACTCAAGGAACTGATTTATAAATCAATTAATATGTTGTTGAGAATGTTGCTGGCAGATGAGTCAAAGTTATTTGCACATGACACTTTTGCAAAATACATATACTAATCAAGAAGATCAAATTCCAGATGAGAAGCTCTCTGGGTGACCAGGAAACTAGAGCAAACAATAACAACAACTATATATACATACTCTTAATGGATTATTCCCAACAATTTAAAAGTCTAGTGGTTTCTTTTACATTTCTAGCCATTATCGATAAATAAAAATAAAATATATCCTGTCCCTGAACAATATTGGCAATTTCTTACTTTTGAATCTCTTATTTATAAAAAGTCACTTATTCATTAATCAGTAAATCATTACTGAATTCCTTCAGTATGCGAGGCACTCTGCTAGACAATGGGATACAGTGATTAGCAAGACCATTCAGGGCCCCTGCCCTCCTGGAGACCACAGAAGCATAAAGAAAGGCACATGATCCAGACTGAGGAATGTTAGATAATTCTTGGAGGAAGTGACACTCAGCTGAGACGTGAAGGTAGATTAAACACAAAACATCAGAGAATCTTACTTCCCCAAACTCTTGCATTGGCTTAGGCACAACCCTAGTCTTGTGAACAACGGTCTTGAAAATCACACTTCAGATACTAGAGTTTTGATTTGATCTTCCCAGTGAATGTTTTACAGATGGCTAATTTCATGAATGTAATGTTGATTTTTGATAGCTTTATGCTTGGCTAGAGATATTTTTCTGACTTTATCTTTAGATACATAGCCCACAATTTTTCTACTTACTGATACACACGCACACATACACACACACACATATGTATGTATATATATATAGAAACAGATATAGATATATATAGAGAGACATATTGTCAAAAACACATTTCAATTCCCATAATGTCTCCTCGAAATAGTCAAAACTTCGTTTTGGAAATGTTGAGTGACTGCTGGTTAAGCCAAGACTAGAACACTTGGTCTGTGTTATAAATACCTTGTCTTGAAAGCAGCCCCCTTGAAAGGATTGATATTGATTGGGTCTTCTCTTTGAATTCCTTAGAAACTGAAGTTGCTAGCAGAGATGTTATGAAGGATTTGCTGGAATCAACTTCGGTGAGATTTTCTTGGGAGAAATTTTGCAGCATATTTAATCAGGCAACCAAGAAACAACAGCTGCTTGTGTATGAAGCATCAGCAAAGCTGCTAAGATTTATATAATCTTTAGTGTTCAACAGATTGCTAGCATTTATAGGACAGTCAATGTATGCCTATGCTCATATGCAGTCATATATGCTACCTTTCCCATTGCCTCTAACAGAGAGGCTTCCTAAGAGGGAAATGCTTTGGAGAGAGAGAGAGAATAAAGACTAGGGAGAGAGGGCTTTGTGATCATGTTCCTCGAAAGTGATAATAAACTTTGCCCAACAGAAGGCAATGATGGCAGAACCTACTTGTCATGGAAAAAATAGTTATCCAATTTAGCCTTTAGACACGTTGATATCTATAACCAAAATAACAGGATCATTCCTCTGACATTACTATGTGGCAAAATCGGGTTAAAAATATTTATATATGTTCTGGTCTAAGTATGGGAACATTTCTAACTTCAGATGATTATTAGCCATTTCACTAAAAAACTGATGATTAGCAAATGGCATTGGTTCTAATTTTCTCTAAATAGACCAACTAATGAATCCATGCAAAGGAACTTTTGAGTTGTAGACTTGAAGAAACATAGAACTGGGAAGGATCTCAGATATTATCGAGGATGTACCCCACACTTATGGTCAGCAGAGATGAGGTTACTGACAACAGCATGAAAAATACCAGCACTCTTGACACTTTCTCAGCCATTTTCCACTGTGTTATATCTAAGTTCCTCAGTCTGGCATTAAAATGTTCAAGGTAAGAGCTCCTCTTGCATTCTACTCTCATATCCTGTGGTCTCCCAATGTATATGTCTCCTTAATAGGCTGTTCTCATGCCCACCAGTTTTGTACAACTTCCCCTTCTCTTTATTGATAGTTCCCTACCTTCTTCACCATTCATTTCAAGATCCAAGTCAAAGCCCACCTACTCCATAATCATGACCCTGAGTTAAAAGTGACATCTAATTTATTCTGAGTTTATAGAGCACATAGAGTCTGAGTCACCAGCAATTAGCAGTGGTTTCACAGTACTTATTAGAGGGTAGTATGATAGGGTGGAAAGAGCGTGGTTTTGGAGTCAGGCAAGTATAGATTTCAATATCTAACTCTGCCCTTTACTCACTGTATATTCTGTATAAGTATGTTAGTAAGGACAGGCTCTGCTTTTCTGTAGTAGTTCATAAGCCAGGAAATCTCAGTTATTTAATGCAACAAATATTTATTTCTTACTCATAATAAGTCCACTGGTGATTGGCAGCTCTGGAGCATCAAACAGCTCTTCCAAATGATGATTCGGTGATGCAGGTTGTTTCCATCCCTTGGCTCTCCCATCTTCACATGGGACCTCAAGTTTGTTCAGAAGAGAAAAAGATGTGTGAGTGTCATACAGGCTCATAAATGCCTTGTGCATTGGCTAGCACTGGTCGGATGGCTCTGCCTGACTTCAAGGTACCTGGGAATCTTGTGTGCCTGGAAGGAGATGAGAATCGGATGTGGATGGGCACTAATGATATCCTACAATATTCATTTAAATTCACTGAGAGGCTCCTGATTGCTTCCATCAGAATAAAATGAGATGATACATTGTAAAGGGCCTGGTATCTGGTGCACAGAAACTCAGTAAATGATAATTAATCTAATCTCCTCTAAAAGGGCTGTTTAAGGCCAAGTACATCTCACTTGTTTGCTTCTCTTTGGTGCCGAGAACATGCCTAGTCGAATATTACTAAACTTGCAAATTAAAACATAATAGCTCTCTGGGAATGCCTCCCCTCATGCCAACCCTTAATGAGGTCCCCCATCTTCTCTTCCAATTTCTGTTGCTTCTTCCCAAGATGTGACATACCTGTTTTTAAAATATTTTACTTAATGACTGTCCTATAGCCTTGCTTCCAGTATAGTCTCTTCTTAAGATTATGCACATAATTACATATTTTCAGTTTGTATTTATTCTTAGCATGCCTACTTGGAATCCACACTACACATGGGTTCTTCTTTGTGTAAAACTTTGCTAATAAGCATCCTTGAGCTGTAATCTCCTAAACAGCCTATCTGCTCGTACTCAGGGATGAGATTTCAGTGAAATGAGCTTTTTTTTTCTTAAGACATAAATATTTCCTAAAACATGTTATTACCAATGTTGGGATTCTTAAATACACTATATAGATAAGTGGGAAATCTTTTGTAAACTCAGTGAGGTTTATATGTATAACCTTGTATTATATATAGCTTGTGCTCTGTATACTTTGTTATATATGCCTATATTAAATTTTACTAATTAAAAATTCAATTACAATCCCAAACCGGATCCATTCAAGAATAAGTTTGGCTCCATCTACATGTATCTCTCTATACTTTGAATTTTATTCAATATTAAAGCCTAATAATAAAAGCATATAAGGAAATTTATAATAAAAGGGATTCACTAATAATCCCTCCACTCTGGTACAACTGTTTTAACATCATTATTATTTTTTCACTTTTTCTCTTCCAATTTTCATTCCTAAGATGAAATATTGTTACATTCTCATCAGAAAGGGACAGTGGCTGGTTCATGAAGAACTTGAGGACAAAGGAAATTAGGAAAACAATGTGTATATAATTTCTTCTTTCCTTTCTTGCTGTTGTTACCTTTTCCAACTTTGGACCCCAGCTCCTCCTTCCTTTGAGAAGCCCTTCAGTTGGAGGAGGACTTGGAAATGTCCAGGCCCTTTTATAATCTCCAAGAGAGGGAGTGAGGTTTATCTCTTCTTGCTAAGGGGAGTCCTTCCCTTACTTTCGCTTCATCTTTTATTTCACTTCATTTTTACTCTTGCCTTTTTCACTTCCCTGGTTCATGATATCTCTGCTTCTTTCTCCCTTGGCTCACTCGTTTCAGTTTTTTCATTCTTTCTCAGCATCTATGCTTCGGACAAAATGAAGCACAGTGGAGCAAAGCACAGTGCTGAAGAGAGTTAGACTTTAGGTATTTTGCTGTTTCAGTCTGGACTGAACACATCAATCCATTGAGAGATAGTGGTTCCTAGCCGTGAAGGCGTATATATCTCAATTTGGGCCAAAAGATAAGGACATTTTCACAGCATAGAGAAATTGCCTTAAGACTTTCCAGGAAATACACTATAAAAAAAAGATGTTAATGCAGAAAGTGCAGTGAGAGGAACCTTTGCAATTTCTGCTGTATAGAAAGCTCTTAGGTTGAAATCCTATCAGTGATTCCATTGAAGTCTTCAATTCAGAATGGCTGAGCGGTGACTAATGGGTCATGACTCGAGTCTGGGATCTCTCACCTATATTAATAAACCCATTGCAGTTTGTTTCAACATTTTCCTCTGTGGGAAGGCTGTTGACTCTAAATTCTTAACAAACAGAGGAACTTAAAAAAATTATTTCTACATATATCCTTAGAAATACTGTTGAGGGCAGGTGAATCTTCTGCCCAGAATTTTCTGACTCTGACCTTCAGAATTGTTTAGACCACTGGAAAGGCTGCCCAATTTTCTCTGTTTCTCTGACTTTAGAGGAAACAGTAAGCCTTCTCAATAAAGGGGATGCCTACTTATTTCAATAAAACAAATAACTAGATCACATGGATCTGATAATATCCCTTCAAAGGCTTCTGCCACTAAAAAGCACATTTTCTACCAGATTCTAAATGTTCCAAATTATCTGACTCCTGGCTACCTCACTACACTCATCTCCCACCACTAAGTTCTTCATCCACTCTGGTTGGAGTGGCTTTCCAAGTGGGATGACCAACTTATCCTTGTTTTGCCAGGATTTTATGGTTTAGCATTAAAAGATGAACATCCCAGGAACCCTCTCTGTCCTTGGCAAACTGGAATGGTTGGTCACTCATTTCCAAGAGTTCCTACGATATACCTAGGTCTTTCTCTAGGTCTTTGCTCTTGTGATTTTCTGCCTGGAATGGTGTTTCCCCATATCTTCACATGGCATGTGCCCTTACTTTTTCTGAACTTTGCTCAAATGTCACTCTTTTCTTCTTTACCAGTCTATCTCAGAATAGTCTTTCCTGCTATCACTTGCTATTCCCTAAGTCTTTCCCACTCTTGAAGCTTTTAACACTTATTGTTATCTGCAACTGTGCTCTGTTTATGTCTGTTTGTTGGTTTCCTCTGTGAGTTAACAGCTCCTGTGAGTTCAGGAATTTAATGTATTTTGTTTGCCTCTTTTTCCTAGTAGCCAGAAGAGTAGGTTTTTGAAATTTGAACTTAGTAGTTGCTCAAAAAATATTCGTTCAAAGAATCAGTCAATAAAACTTGAAGAGAAATTTCATTCGTAACTTGGTAACAAAAAAATTAGTTTCTTCTACTCAATTTACTTTCTAAATATTTTGTTGTAATTTTGGGTTAATTATATAGTTTGCAACAAATAAACTAGAAATAAACAACAGAACAATATCTCCCAAAGAGGTGACTGGTAGAAATCCTTCACAATTTTATAGTGTAAGGAATTAAAGAATTTCCTATGTGCAATTATTTTTTTCCTCCAAACTATTTGTCATGCTGGTAGAATGAATGACCTTTGTTGTATGGTATTTCTGAGATTACAAATGGCAAGAGTGAAGCCATATAAGGCATCAACACTGTATCCAAAGTCAGTCTCCCATTCTGAGTCATATGTTGACCAGTGAGTAGGAAAAAAATAAGGGGAAAAAGAAAACTCACACAGATTGTATGTAACTCACTGGGTGGAAGAGCCTGAAAGAGAGGACTAGTGGGAGAAAATCCCATACAGATACTTTTGTTCTAAGTGCCTTGGAAAATTTCCTTTAATTGCAAAGCTGGAATCCTGATAAATTGATTTTAAAAATGTGGTAATGGTAGCAATTAATCTCTTCCTCCCCACGGTCCCATAGCACTTGGTGTGTGCCCTACTGGAGCACTTAACAATCTATCTTAAATAAGAGACACTTACGAGAGAGTCTTCCTCACCCAAAAGTTGTGCAGCCCATAAAACAAACGGTTCTGATTCACCGTTTTAAAAATATTTTATTCATCTATTTTTTTTTGCTGTGGTATTTGTAATTGGGAGGCAGTAAGCAGCTCATGAATGCTGCCTGAATTGATATGAGTGATTGGAATCAAGGAGAGAGAATAGCATCTATATAAAAAAGATAAGAGTGCTTCTTAAATGCCCCTCTCATTTCCTTCCTTCTCTCATTTAGAAAGAAATAAAGACAAAACAAAAAAATGGAGGTTTTGAGCCTTCTGGGTTTATAGGCAATATTCAAAAGAGAGTGGCAGGGGAGTTGGGTCATTAAATAAATGGTTTCAAAAAGTCTTCACCTATTACCCTGGAGTGGATGATACACTTCCATTTCCCTAATCTTTGTTGATACTCCATCTTGGCAATCTTCTGAATGTTTTTTACTTGTTAGATGTTTTAAAAAGTGTTCTCCCTCTTTCAGTTTAAATTTCCATGATGATCAGTGAGATTAAGTTTTTCCATATTTATTTATCTTTGTTTTTCTTTTTCTCTAAACTATAGTTTTATATATTTTGCCATCTGGGAGGCTTGTCTTATTTTATACTGGTTTGAAAGAGCTCTTTTATGCATCCTGGATATATATCCAGAATGTTAATAATGCCCAGGCTAACTTATTTTTTTTAATTATTCATGTTCATTCTTATGGGAACAAAGTGGGTAATTTATTTCTTAGACATTATGGGCTTTTTATTTTTCTTAAGGAAGCCATTCTCTAGTATATAATTATAAAATATTCTGTTTTTCACAATATTTATGTAATTTTAGCTCTTTGAATATGGAGAAATTTAACTTGATATCCGAGTTACAATCTACTTTACTATTTTATTAATAAATAGCCAATTATCTGCATATGATTTGTTTAGTAGTTCATATTTTCCTAAGAGATTTGAAATGTCACAGATCTGGTCTATTCCTGTAATATTGCTACTCTCTCTTTCTCTTTTCTTTTTTCTTTTTAATCTATGGTAGAAGTGTATTAGATATACTTAAGTATTGTTCTTCCATTTGCCATTGAAATAAATTGCCAAATTCTATAAAATACATTTTATATTTGAGTAAAATGCATCAAATCATCAGTTACTTTTGGAGAAAAATTTCTGTCATAATAATATACCTTCTTGTTCATGAACTCAGTATGCTATTCTATTTATGTATGCTTTTCTGTTTGATAATCTTCTTGAAATCTTTATATTAGATGTGTTCCTAAGCATTTTATTCTACTTTTTGATAGTGCAAATAGGATCACTCCCTGTCTGTGGTAGAATATTTTTAAAATTAGTTTTGGTACATAGAAAAATAACTAATTTCCAAAAATACATCTTGAGTGTGAATCTGTCCTCCTTACTGTATTCTCTCATTAGTTCTTTTTTTTTTTGGAATAGACAAGTGGTTTCTTGAATGATTTTTTTTATTATGGTATCATTGATATACACTCTTATGAAGGTTTCACAAGAAAAACAATGTGGTTACTTCATTCACCTTTATTATCGAGTCATCCCCCATACCCCATTGCAGTCACTGTCCATCAGTGTAGTAAGATGCCACAAAGTCCCTATTTGTCTTCTCTGAGCTACACTGTCTTCCCCATGACCCCACACACACAATGTGCACCAATCATGATACCCCACAATCCCCTTCTCCCTCCCTCCCCACCCACTTTCCCCCACAATTCCCCTTTGGTAACTACAAGACCCTTCTTGAAGTCTGTGACTCTGCTGCTATTTTGTTCCTTCAGTTTTGTTTCACTGTTACACTCCACAAATGAGGGAAATCATTTGGTATTTGTCTTTCTCTGCCTGGCTTATTTCACTGAGCATAATAACCTCTAGCTCCATCCATGTTGTTGCAAATGGTAGGATTTGTTTATTTCTTATGGCTGAATAGTATTCCATTGTGTATACGTACCACCTCTTCTTTATCCATTCATCTACTGATGGACACTTAGGTTGCTTCCATATCTTGGCTATGGTAAATAGTGCTGTGATAAACATAGGGGTGCATATGTCTTTGTGAATCTTAGATCTTGTTTTCCTTGGGAAAATTCCTAGGAGTGAAGTTCCCGGGTCAAACGGTATTTCTATTTTCAGTTTTTGAAGAATCTCCATATTGCTTAACACAATGGTTGAACTAGTTTACATTCCCACCAGCAGTGTAGGAAGGTTCCCCTTTCTCTGAATCCTCGCCAGTATTTCTTGTTCCTAGTCTTTTCTATGTTGGCCATCCTAACTGGTGTGAGGTGATATCTCATTGTGGCTTTAATTTGTATTTCTCTAATAGTTAGCGATGTGGAGCATCTTTTCACGTGCCTCTTGGCCATGTGTATTTCTTCTTTGGAGAAGTGTCTGTTTATATTCTCCACCCATTTTTTAATAGGGTTATTTGCTTTTTGGGTGTTGAAGCATGTGAGTTCTTTATATATTTTGGATGTAAACCCCTTGTCGGATATGCCATTTACAAATATAGTCACCCACACTGTAGGATGCCTTTTTGTTCTGCTGATGGTGTCCTTTGCTGTACAGAAGATTTTTAGCATGATGTAGGCCCATTTACTCATTTTTTATTTTGTTTCTCTTGCCTGAGGAGATGCATTCAGAAAAAAGTTGCTCATGTTTATATTCAGAAGATTTTTGCCTATGTTTTCTGCTAAGAGTTTTATGGTTTCATGACTTACATTCGGGTCTTTGAACCATTTTGAGTTTACGTTTGTGTATGGGGTTGGATAATAATCCAGTTTCAATCTCTTGCATGTAGCTGTCCAGTTTTGCCAACACCAGCTGTTGAAGAGGCTGTCATTTCCCCATTGTAAAGCCATGGCTCCTTTATCGTATATTAATTGACCGTATATGCTTGGGTTTATATTGGGCTCTCTAGTCTGTTCTTGGTCTATGGGTCTGTTCTTGTGCCAGTACCAAATTGTCTTGATTACTGTAGCTTTGTAGTAAACCTTAAAGTCAGGTAGCATAATCCCCCCTGCTTTATTCTTTCTCAGGATTGCTTTGGCTATTCAGGGTCTTTTGTAATTCCGTATGAATTTTAGAACTATTTGCTTTAGTTCGTTGAAGAATGCTGTTGGTATTTTGATAGGGATTGCATTGAATCTGTAGATTGCTTTAGGCATGATAGCCATTTTGACAATATTTAATTCTTACTATCCATGAGCATGGGTTGTGTTTCCATTTATTGCTATCTTCTTTAATTTCTCTCATGAGGGTCTTGTAGTTTTCAGAGTATAGGCCTTTCACTTCTTGGTTAGGTTTATTCCTAGGTATTTTATTCTTTTTGATGCAGTTGTGAATGGAATTTTTTTCGTGATTTCTCTTTCTGCTAGTTCATCGTTAGTGTATAGGTATGAAACAGATTTCTGTGTATTAATTTTGTATCCTGCAACTTTGCTGAATTCAGATATTAGATCTAGTAGTTTTGCAGTGGATTCTTTGGTATTTTTGATGAACAATATGTCATCTGCAAACAGGGATAGTTTAACTTCTTCCTTGCCAATCTGGATGCCTTTTATTTCTTTGTGTTGTGTGATTGCCATGGCTAGGGCCTCCAGTACTATGTTGAATAAAAGTGGGGAGAGTGGGCATCCTTGTCTCGTTCCCAATCTTAAAGGAAAAGATTTCCCCTCCTCACTGTTACGTATGATGTTGGCTGAGGGTTTGTAATATATGGCCTTTATTATGTTGAGGTACTTGCCCTCTATACCCATTTGTTGAGTTTTTATCATGAATGGATGTTGAATTTTGTTGAATTCTTTTTCAGCATCTATGGAGATGATCATGTGGTTTTTGTCCTTTTTGTTGATGTGGTGGATGATGTTGATGGATTTTCGAGTATTGTACCATCCTCACATCCCTGGAATAAATCATACTTGATCATGATGGATGATCTTTTTGATGTATTTTTGAATTTGCTTTGCTAATATTTTGTTGAGTATTTTTACATCTATGTTCATTAGGGATTATGGTCTGTTATTTTCTTTTTTTGTGGTTTCTTTGCCTGTTTTTGGTATTAGAGTGATGCTGGCCTCACAGAATATGTTTGGGAGTATTCCCTCCTCTTCTACTTTTTGGAAAACTTTAAGGAGGATGAGTACTAGGTCTTTACTAAATGTTTGATAAAATTCAGCAGTGAAACCATCTGGAACAGGAGTTTTTTTCTTAAGTAGTTTTTTGATTACCAATTAATTTCCTTGCTGGTAATTGGTCTATTCAGATTTTCTGTTTCTTCCTGGGTCAGCCTTGGAAGGTTATATTTTACTAGAAAGTTGTCTATTTCTTCTAGGTTATCCAGTTTATTAGCATATAATTTTTCATAGTATTCTCCCATAATTCTTTTTATTTCTGTGGAGTCCATAGTGATTTTTCCTTTCCCATTTCTGATTCTGTTTATGTGCATAGTCTCTCTTTTTGCCTTGATAACTCTGGCCAGGGTTTTATCTATTTTGCTTATTTTCTCAAAGAACCAGTTCCTGTTTTCATTTATTCTATTGTTTTATTCTTCTCGATATTATTTATCTCTGCACTAATCTTCATTATGTCCCTCCTTCTACTGACTTTGGGCCTCATTTCTTCTTCTTTTTCTAGTTTCATTAATTGTGAGTTTAGACTGTTCATTTGGGATTGTTCTTCTTTCCTGAGGTAGGCCTGTATTGCAATATACTTCCCTCTTAGCGCGGCCTTTGCTGCGTTCCGCATATTTTGTGGTGTTGAATTATTGTTGTCATTTGTGTCCATATATTACTTGATCTCTGTTTTTATTTGGTCATTAATCCATTTATTATGTGGGAGCATTTTCTTAAGCTTCCATGTGTTTGTGAGCTTTTTTGTTTTCTTGTGTAATTTATTTCTAGTTTCTTACCTTTGTGATCTGAGAAGCTGGTTGTTACAATTTCAATGTTTTTGAATTTACTGAGGCTCTTTTTTGTGGCCTAGTATAGGACCTACACTTGAAAATGTTCCATGTGCACTTGAGAAGAATGTGTATCCTGTTGCTTTTGGATGGAGTGTTCTGTAGATGTCCATTTGGTCCATCTGTTCTAATGTGTTGTTCAGTGCCTCTGTCTCCTTACTTATTTTCTGTCTGGTTGATCTGTCCTTGTAGTGAGTGGTGTGTTGAAGTCTTCTAAAATGATTGCATTTCATTCTATTTTCCCCTTTAATTCTGTTAGTATTTGTTTCACTTATGTAGGTGATCCTGTTTTGGGTGCATAGATATTTATAATAGTTATATCCTCTTGTTGGATTGACCCCTTTATCAATGTGTAATGTCCTTTTTTGTCTCTTGTTACTTTCTTTGTTTTGAAGTCTATTTTGTCTGACACAGTAATGCAACTCCTGCCTTTTTCTCCCGATTAGTTTCATGAAATGTCTTTTTCCATCTCTTTAGTTTCAGTCCATGTATGTCTCTGGGTTTAAGTGAGGCTCTTGTAGGCAGCATATAGACAGGTCTTGTTTTTTTATCCATTCAGTGACTATGTATTTTGATTGGTGCCTTCAGACCATTTACATTCAGGGTCATTATCAATAGGTATTGCCATTGTAGGCTTTAGATTCATGGTTATCAAAGGTTCATGAGTAATTCCCTTACTATCTAACAGTCTAATTCAACTCACTTTGTATGCTATTACAAACACAACCTAAAGGTTCTTTTTCTTTTTCCTCCTTTTTCTTCCTACTCCATTCTTTATATATCAGGTATCATATTCTGTTCTCTTTGTCTATCCCTTGATTGACTTTGGGGGTCATTGATTTGATTTTACAGCTGCTTAGTAATTAATTGTTCTACTTTCTTTGCTATGGTTTTATTTCCCCTGGTGACAGCTATTTAGCCTTAGGAATACTTCCATCTATAGCAGCCCCTCCAAAATGCACTGTAGAGGTAGTTTGTGGGAAGTAAATTCAGCTTTTGCTTATCTGAAACTTGTTTAATCCCTCCTTCAAATTAAATGATAATCTTGCTGGCTAGAGTATTCTTATTTCGAGGCTGTTCTGCTCCATTACATTAAATATATCATGCTATACCCTTCTGGCCTATAAGGATTCTGTTGAGAAGTCTTATGATAGCCTGATGGGTTTTCCATTGTATGTGATTTTTTTTCTCTCTGTAGCTGTTTTTAAAAGTCTATCTTTATCCTTGATCTTTGCCATTTTAATTATTATATGTCTTGGTGTTGTCTTCCTTGGGTCCCTTGTGTTGGGAGATCTGTGCACCTCCATGGCCTGAGAGTCTATCTCCTTCTCCAGTTTGGGGAGTTTTCAGCAATTACTTCCTCAAAGACTTTCTATCCCTTTTTCTCTGTCTTATTCTTGTGGTACCACTATAATGTGAATATTGTTCCGTTTGAATTGGTCACACAGTTCTCTCAATATTCTTTCCTTCTTAGAGATCTTTTTTCTCTCTGTGCCTCAGCTTCTTTGTATTCCTCTTCTCTAATTTTTATTCCACTTACCATTTCTTCTGCCACATCTAATCTCCTTTTAAATCTCTCCATTGTATGTCTCATTTCACATATGAAATTTCTTAATGATTGAATCTCTGTCCTAAATTTGTCTCTGAGTTCTTGCATATTTTTCTGTACCTCCATGAGTATGTTTATGATTTTTATTTTGAGCTCTCTTTTAGGAAGATTGGTGAGTTCCGTTTCATTTGGCCCTTTTTCTGGTGTTTGTAAGAGTTTTGTTTGAACCAGGTTCCTTTGACATTTCATATTTGTATGTGGTGCCCTGTAGTGCCCAGAAGTTCTAGTCTCTGGAGCTGCTCAGCCCCTGGAGTGATGTCAGGGGTTGCAGGGGAGTAGCATTGGTCCCTGGGGTGGAGGAAAGAGCTGTTTCCTGCTTCCCAGTTGCAGTGCCTGTCTCCCCTGTCAGAACCAGTGGTCCGAGAACACAGATGTAAGCCTCTGTACTTTGTGTCTGTAGCTGCTGTAGGGGGTGCCTGCCTCTGGCTGGTCTGACGCCAGGGCAGGGACTGCCGGTTTGCGATCCAGTACTGGCAGGCCAGGAGGAAGGTGCAACAGGCTGCGTATCACGGTGGGGGGCCTCAGAGCTGAATAGCCAGCCAGGGGGATGGAGTACCTGAAGCTCCTGAAAGTTCCCAACCTGCTGGGCAGAGCATGCCCAGTTAACCTTGTCCACCTATCCCTTCTCCTGAGCAGCAAGCTCCGTGCAAACCCCACCCCTTCAGCAGCCCTCTTGCTGCTAGGAATCCTCACAGACCGCCTGCCTTTCCTTCATCCCAAAGCAGCCGTGTGTGGATCCCTGTCCTCCACGACCAGCTGGAATCTCAGTCTCTCCAAGTATTCTGCCTGTCTTAGCTTCCCATCCCCATTAATCTCCAGAGCACCATGCAATGTAGGTTTGTGCTCCCAAGGCAGATCTTCAGGGGCTGGGTGTTCAGCAGTCCTTGGCTTTCACCCACTCCCTGCTCCCTTTCTCTTTCTTCCGTGGGTGAGCTGGGGTGGGGGAAGGGCTTGGGTCCCACTGGATCAAGGCTTTGGTACATTAGCCTGTTTCTTGAGGTCTGCTCTGTTCTCCAGGTGTATGCAGTCTTGCACAGCCTTCTTTCCTGTTGCTCTTTTAGGATTAGTTGTATTAACTATATTTTCATATTATATGTGGTTTGGGGAGGAGTCATCTATCTCACCTCTCACGCTGACATATTGAATCTACCTCTCTCATTAGTTCTTAATAGATATCTTAGGTGACTTTCTTGGTTTTATAGGTAGTCATATTATATGTCCATAGTCACAGTTTTGGCTCATCTTTGATATTACTTATAACTGATTTCTTTTCCTTGTCCTCTTGCACTGACTGGGACATCCAGTGTAATAGTATTAGTGGTGATAGCAGACATACTCGATATGTTCCTGCCTTTAGTGAGAAAGTTTTATCTGCTCAGTAAATAATTATTAAAGTCCTACCATGTGCCCAAAACTAGTTCTTGTTGTTGTTAAATAAAACAAGAAAAAATTTCTTGCATTAATGGAGCTATATTCTCCATTTTGTGGGAGTCATGCACAATGCAAAATACACAGAATGAATATGTAAGTTAGATATAAATTGAGAAGGTGAAACTACTATGATTAAAGAAAAAGCCACACAGAATAAATAAGATCTGGTGGACTGGACATGCCAGGTGGTAGGGGTGGTAAAAGAAAACCTCAGCAAGGAAGTGACATTTGAGTACAGTCCAAAGGTGGCAGAGAAAGCACCAGTGCAAAAGCCCTATTTGAGAGTGTGCCTGGTGCATTTGAAGAGCAACAAGCAGGCGAGAAAGGCTCAAGCAGAGTGTGCAACAGGGAAAGAAGGAAATAAGGTCAGACAGGTCATGGGGACGGACCACACAGAGCTGTGGATGAAAGGACACTGGCAGTTACTTTGTGTGGAATGGAGAGACGTTACAATGTCTGCAGTAAGAGGTAACATTATTTCACTTACAGTTTAAAAGGATTACTCTGGTTTCTATTTGAAGATTTGGTAGTAGGGACCAAAGATTTGTAAAATCAGGGAGACCACAAAATTTCAATAATGCAACCAAGAGGTGATGCAGGTCCTGGCCAGCATTGTCATAGAGAAGTATTGAGAAATGGCCAAAGGATGGATATCCTTTGAAGGTAGAGCATGCAAGACGTCCTGCTGGATCAGCAGGGAAATGTGAGAGGCACCAAAGCTGACATCTTAATGTCACTTTTTTAAAAATCTTACAGCTGGAAATGAGTTTCAATCAGCTGAGACTACACAAGTTTGGAAGTGGGCTAGAAGCTCTGGGTTTGATGTGGTGAACCTGTGATGACTGGTGTGATGCCACTGTCGGGTAGGTAGCTGGATACATGGGTCTGTAGTATAGCTGGTGATGCAAACTCGGGAGTCATCAGCATGGGTGGTGTTGGGAACTGTGAGCATGGATGAAATCTTCAAGGAAGTGCATCTAGGAAAGAGAAGTGACCCTAGGAATGTGCTTGAGGCATTCTAATGAGCAAAGACACCAAGGGAGATAGGAAGGAAACCCGCAGAGTGTGCTATCCTGGAAGTCAAGGGAAGGACGTGTATCAGTGAGCAGGAGGGCCAATGGTGTCAAATACTTTTGATTTGAAATGTACTGAAAATTTAAACCCCTATTTTAAAAGAAACTTTATCAATTTTTTTCCACAGAAACTTCTTGTGGCACAGAAGCTGACAGCAGCCAAGTGAAGACACCTGTCCCTACCTGCGTGTGGAGTCAGACGCAGTCATTTTCTGACTTGGCAGTGCTCCTTCAAGTGACATTTCCAACACCACCTAGAGGACCAGGAAATTCAGTCAGGCTGGCAACGCCAGAGGTGGGCCTGATCAAATCCCTCTTGGCAAATTCTTATTCAAGAAATAAGAGAAAATGGAAGACCCTGGGCATAAATCCCGAGATACCATAGAGAAATTTTTGGAGGTAACTGCTGATTTGCAAATATGCAAAGTTTTCAAGCTTTGATTTATTTGGATCTGGAAGAAAATCTGAAACAAACAAGTGATCCAACAACAAGTCTCATCTTTTCCTACTGTAACTACCCACACAGAACGAAGAGAAGAAATGAGGAAATTAGTCTTAATGATTCAACCCTTTCCCCTCTAAAAACATATTTTCCTCCATTATATGGGTATTTCAAATAACCAGTACCAAAATGGCTTCTAGGTTCTCCTCCTTTTCATGCCACCCCTCATTTCTTTCAAAAGTAATTATTGAATACATAGAATAATGCGAGGCCCTTAGGATATATCAGTAAATGTTTCACATTGTCCCGGTCCACATAGAACTTAGTGTGGCTAGGGGATCACGCATTAAATTTAAACTTATACAAAGTACTATGTAATTGCAGTAATAATGTGTGCCATAAAATATGCTACAATAATATTCATTTTTAGCAAGTCTGTAAAGTCAGCAAGGGCTTTCCAAAGTAAAACAATATTTAAGTTGGGATCAAAGAGATGAATAACACATAAAGTAATCCCAAATATAGAAGCTTCCTAGAAAATAATCTTCTCATCTTATGCAAAAACGTAGAACATGAACAAAACAATCTCTCATATATTCTAGATCTAGACCCACAGCCAACACTACATCAAAGAGTCAATGATACTCTTTCTGCAGTCTCTTATTAGAATCCTGTGCCAGAAGAAAAGGGCCTGCTGTTATACCCCACAAAAAATGACAATGATATAAGTAAATAAGTAACTTAAATGTATTTTTACCCTAGAAGGGCATTAATGTAGCTGTGTTAATTTATATTATATAAAACATGATTATATTCTGTCCAAACATAATTATTTGCATCTCCAATGTAGAAGCACAATTGTTAGGGTCTAAGTTTGACTGCTATGAGAGACCGAAAGCAATAGAAGTCAAAACATGGTAGGAGTTTGATTTTCTCTCATTTAACAATTTGAGTATAAGCATACCAGAATTGGGATGGGGGATTCATGATATGGAGGACATAGTTTCTTTGCATCATGTTGCTTCTTGATCTCTGGAATGTGGCCCGCACCTGCATGTTTTGAGATAAGTCATAAGGAAGGGAAAAGAAGTTAGAGAAAGGTACAGCATTTCCCTTTAAGAGCACAATCCAGAATTTTCTCATGTCATTTCTGCTGTTAAATTACTACCTAGATGCATTCCTGAGTGGTGAGATCCCACTTGACAGACCTAACAAATATAAAGCTGAGATTCTTTTAGAACAATTAATCCACAAGTATGTAGCCATAAACATAACATAACTTTTCCTTTTATATTCTAAAGACATTCCCAAATAAAGGTAAACAGTGAAGTAAGATCTGTAAAATAATCCATCTCAAGAACATCACAACTCATAAAAACTAAACTCTGGCTGACAAGAAAATAGTAATCATCATTTCCGTTAGTATATCAGTATATGCTTTTTAGAAATGTATATTTTACATACATTATCATTTGATGCTTAATATAAATCTATGGTGTAGGTACAGCCAGTATTGTTATTTCAATTTAAAGGGCAAGGAAACCAAGACTTAAAGACATGAAGAAATGACTCAGAATCAAATATGAAGAGTTTCAGAGATGAGACTCAAATCCATGATACAACAAGAGCCAATATTCGCTGTGTGGGAAAAGAGATTATCCATGCATGTATTCTCAGACAGAGGGCAAAAGTCAAAAGTAAACATGAAGGGTTAAATGTTAATCATATAAATATATTCCCCATTCGTTCTTCCCTAATCTCTCCATTTCAAAAGGCATCTAAACTTTCTTTTGCTTTTATGAACGCAGGTGCAAAAGTAATTTAAACAAAAATGATGTAGTTTCTGAGGATTTTAGCAAAGTTGGGACCACTCTTTCATTGTCTCAATTTTTACATATAGGTCTTCTCAAGAATGGCATGCTAAAATATTCTGATGTGAGATTTATTCTATAATAGTTTAATAATCCACTGAATTTAGTCAAGATATTTTAAAACTTGTTTCACTACAAGAGGCCATTGATTGCAATGTAGTAACAGTTCATCAAAAACACTGCTCAGTCAGATTAATTGGGGGTGGCCATTTTAGTCAATTAGTTAAAAGTCTGAATTTAGAACATTTCAACAGAACATCACTTCTTTTACACTTCAGGGAATAACAATGTATAATCTCTTTGGAAATTCTGCTGGGTGTATTTTAACAAATGTTTCAATTTGCTGTGCCTGTAAACAATGCCTTAAGGTTTATTAAATAACTTGCCTATATTCTGATGTAAAATACCCATTTGCTTAAGAAATCATTATTCTTCAGGCTCCTAATTGCAGCAAAGACAAATTTTAGCCAAGGCACATGTTCATAATTTAAATTACTGAAATAAGTGAAGTTGTCATGTATTGAAGCAAATATAAATCATGATGCCTTTGAAATATGCATGATTACTA
Source organism: Smutsia gigantea (assembly GCA_032199065.1). Taxonomy (NCBI): domain Eukaryota; kingdom Metazoa; phylum Chordata; class Mammalia; order Pholidota; family Manidae; genus Smutsia; species Smutsia gigantea. The sequence goes on along the minus strand of JAVSCE010016517.1, from coordinate 46,276 downwards.
ATGGTAATAGTTACCGTTCATTGAACAATATATGCCCCCTCTCACACATACAGATGTATGTGTTTGTGTATATATTCCAGCCTCGGGCTACATTGAAATGCAGGTTTTATCATTCCCATTTTACAGATGTGGGTACTGAGGGTCAAAGATTAAGTGACTTGGCCAAAATCCCATAGCTAATAAGAGAAGTAAACACAACTGATACTAGGTCTATGTGACCTTACAATCAATATCTTTTCTACTGTATCACAATTTCTTTCTACATATGTGTGTGACCATCTCTAAGAAAAGTTGTACCCGCAAGAACATCTGGGTTGATAACAGTGTTCTATTTCTTAACTTGGGTGTTAATTACACAATTGTGTGCATTATAGCTATTATTCTGTACATTTTTTGCTTTTATATTTCTTTGTATGAGATACAGTTTCACAATAAAATGGCCAAATAAACATTGTTTCTTATAGAGCAAGATTGTTGTGACAAAGCAATTTATGTATCAGTTGGGTTTTGGCAATAATCTGCTCCTAAGTAATTTCAGGGTGAGGTCTCCATTTATAGCAAGTCCTTGGCTTTTGGAGTAATGCAGAGAATTGTGGGAAGATCTCATTTATGTTAATTTGGGAGACGTAGACCTGAGGTGGGAAAAGTAGGAAATGAATGAAAGAGGAAAACATTTATTGTCAATGATATGCATCCAGGTGCATTAATACTCATTCAATCCTCAAAGTGATCATTAACAGTAGTTATTATGCCCATGTTAGAGTTCAGCACATTTTCCACAATTAAGTTGCTAAGCATTGATTTACATATAGATCTGACAACTAAGTCTGAGTAGTTACGGAGAGCAAGGATTCAGAGTTAAGGGCAGTCAAATAAACTGATGGTGGCAATAGTCATTGGCCCCCCAGGTACTTCCTTTCTGAGATTTTATTTCCCAGGGGTTTGAAATATCAATTTTCTGGAGTGGCAAAGTGGGATTAAAACACCAGTGGCAGAAAGGCTGGCTGCAAAAAATGAGGCCCAAAGAAAAGCAGTCGTCTGTACGTGGGCTGTCACTACCAGGAGCAGAGGTACTGTGGTCGCCCGGGTAAACTGTCCTACATAATCAGCACTATGCCCAAACTCTTGTGTCTCATTGGTCACTGCAATTAACTTCCCAGGCAGTTAGTTTCTTGTTAATGTGAAAACAGGAGGGGATTTCGTGTGAACACACTTTGGTCAATGTAAAGACCTTTACAGACACTAGACATCCTTGTTTTAGGACTACAGTGCCTGATTGGCAATAGACCCAGAAATTTTAACTACACTCCCCGCCCTATTTTTTTCTAATTGGGATTCATTTCACTTATGACTTCTGCCCCAGTTATATCGATGATAATAAAAGGTAAATGGAATTTGCTGTATCTGAATTAACTTTGGAGCAGTCTTGCTGAAATGCACATACTGGCTAAAATAATGACAGTGGAAATATAAAGTTTGAAAGCTAAATTTCAGATTGTGTATCCAGCCTTCCATTTATCTTCTGCAATATGCCAGTTTGATTTAACTCAGGTTTATTGAGTCTTAATTTTGGAAGAGAATTTCTGGATAAAAATCCAGCATAATTGGCACTAGTCATCTGCTTCTCTGATCTATTCTTATTCATAATTTATGGTAGTGATTTTCCTACCTAGAATAGGATCATTTTTCATTATTTACATTCCAGCTTATTCCAGACAAGGTGTAAAGAGACTTCCAAGAATACCAGTTGGGAAAAAAATATGGAGTGACCACCTTAAATATTTACATTTTATACATACTAGAGCTCTAGCCAAAGGAAAGTGGTTGCAAAAATGGTAATATCTTTTGTTACTTCCCTTTGACTCACTGCCCACGGAGAATGACCTTGCAAAGTCACTAAGATGTGATGAAATAAAGTTTAGAAAGTTATTTTTTCAAAACCAACTGGACAGTAGGCTGTGGGCCATAAACACAGATACCTGAACTACAAATTTGCTTTGTGAATCAGAAGCCAGCATCCAAGTACACTAGGCCCTCTGAAGCAGCTCTAATATTTACACAGTAATCTAATGTGGGAGCCTCCTTACTTTTCTCTTTTCCACTGATTTAGCCACCTACTGGCAATTTCACAAGCTCCAGAAGGGGTCAGGAACCCCCCCAAAGCAATCTGTGCTGAAATCACAGAGAATCCAGGTAGAATGGCTTCGCTGGTGCAGCCAGTGCATGCTCAGGAAATTAAGGAAGCAGACTGGTCACCACGATGTACTTTCTATTCCTTTGTGCAACCTGGGTTCATATGCCTCCTGGGAGGCTGGCTGAATCACCTTCTTGGAAAGAGTCATCATTTTGACAGACTTCCCTGCCAGGAAGTTTTATTTTCAACCAACACTTGGTTTTCTTCATTTTCTGGTTAAATCTTCTTGGATTATTTTTTGGGGCCTGGGGAAAGAGGTTGATATCCTTAATGGTCATTTCTTCTAAGTAGGTCTGAATTTAGATTTGTCATCATTTTGGTTCTTAGGCGCCAAACTACTTGCATGCATTTTCTAGGTGGAATGTTTTCCTTTACTTTGGGACTTGAGTGTTGTTCTCTTGGTAATAAATTCCATTTGACTTTTAAATGAAATCTAAGATTTCTTAAACTTGGTATTGCCCAAAGCTATATGGGGACATATTATGGCTATTAATGAGGTGGCCTTTGCCTGTGACTGACTACCTTATCCCTTCTGACCTCCTGGACATCTCCATTATTGTTTATAGTAATAATTGTTAAAAATTAAATATTAATATAGTCATTAATAATTAATAATGAAGAGCTCCCAATTTTCCCTTCATTTATTAGGGTTTTCTATTCCTCAGGCATACCATAATAATAAGTTGATTAGTCTTTCTACTATCCACACATTCCCAAGATGATGAATCTGCATGAAATTGGAAGAAGACCCATTACTTTTGGGCAAAAAGGAGGTTTAGAGAGAGCAGAGAGGAGTAACTAACCTATAGAGAGCTCCCACTAAAAGCCAAACCCAGGGAACTGGAAGAGCAGTTCCCTGACATCAAAGATTTGGGGATACAGTGGTGAATAAGACAGACAGGGTCCCATGTCATTTAATCTTCATAACAATTCAAGCTAGTTATTATTACCAACATGTCCCCCATTCTTTGCATTTTACAGTTGAGGAAACTCAGCCATTTGTGCAAGACATGTACTTGTCCATACTAAAATGTTCTTCATCTCCCACCTACTCCCATATGCTTAGAGGGGCCCTTAAGCAATCATTGCACTCCACTGTTTATGCTGCTTCTAGGTCCCTGACCATTTTGTCCTTTTTCCTAAATTTCAGGCTTAATCAGAAAAGTAACACAAAGTGTTTTCAGGGGAAATTATCAAGGATTTAAGACTTACATATTAAGTATAACTGTAGCTTAAACTCTGCTAGGTGATTCAGAGAACCTACTTCTACTAGCTCAGACATGATGTGGAATAGACAGTGTGATATAACCTAATAAGCACTCATCAGCGAATCAAGATCTCTGGAGTCTGCATCTGGTGTGACCAGGTCTCAGATGAGATATTTTGATTGTATTATTAATAATCACAGACCTTCCCCTGAGTAGCTATCTGTCCCTATGACCCTAGACCTCTTTCAATAATATAAGAAGTATAGTCAGAAAATTTTATCGAGGCCAATAGACTTATTTGCCAAGTAACAGGGAAGGAGAGACAAAAAATAAAACGGAAGTGGGCATGGAGAAATAGTCTTTAACATTTTGGCACAAAACTAGAAAGCATATCTCTTTTGCATTTTCCTAGAGCTTCACAGGTACAGCTGCCTTCCACATACTTGAAAAAACAACTCCCATTGCTTCAGCCACTCTGGAATTGGTAACCAAGGAAGAAACAGAAGAAAAATGTCTTGTTATGCTTCTTTTGTCCAGAGTAAGAATAGCTTTTGAGATAACACTTTTTGTTTTTTTGCTACCATCATACATTCCATCCTTTTGTTATTCAGTTATTGTGTGCTTTTTCTCAAAAAAGGCTTTAGGGACAGTTTTGTGGGTTTTGTTAAAACATGGAACTAGACTTAATTTAAACTCAGTCAAATAAAATTTCTCAAAATTGAGACGTGTTTTGGCCAACATATCTTCCGAACTTGGATTCTTCGTTGTGTACAGTCAGAATAAAATGATCAAACTTGATAGAACAGTCATGGTCACAGGTAGACAACAGAGAGGGATCAATTTTCCTTTCTCACTTGAGTGTTTAAGTCTTTGACATGAATTGTGAGAGGAAAAACTATGTAGATGTAAGGAGTGTTAGCCGGCATCTGTCAGTGGATACATGTGCCTCCTTTAAAGTGTTTTGTTTTTAGTTATCCTGCCTCATGGAAAGCCACTGGAAGGTTTAGTTACATGTAGATTGATATATAGACAAATATAAATATATCTATATGTCTAGCTCTATAAATAGAACCTACCTCTATTAGTCAAACTGTAAAAGAAAATCTATTTCTGCAATAAAGGGCTCAAGCTAAATTTGTCACATAGTCTAGGGCTTTGTTCTTTGAATCATCCCTGAATGACCTGTTATACAAATGACAAAACCCTAAAGAGTTAAAAGTGTTTGTTTCACAGGAAATTGGAAGAAATTTATGTGCGCAAGTGAAGCTGAAAGGTCGAATGTGTGACTCACATCTATTGACAGATGGGATGAGCATAACATAAGCAGACAGTGACTAGAAAACAAGCCGGTTGTGTGAAAGTATTTTTAGAGACTAATTTCTACCCAGCTGTGTCATCTATGAATGGGAGAAGTTTGAGAAAGTTACCTAGGGGTGTCTGAGCTCAATCAAGTGAAAGTTAATGATACTGATTTGGCTTAAATATTCACCTCGAACTTGGATGTACAAATGGAACCAGTATTTGTGCTAATTTCCAAGGAAGATGGATTGTCCTTTTATCAAAATGATATAATCCTCTGTCTAGGACCTCATTGTAGTGTGAAAAACTGAGGTCAAGAGTCTCTAAGCCATTGATCAATTTGAGAATGCCACCAAATGGTGGGCATAGTATAAAGCAAGTTCTTTTGGTAACTAGTATAATGGCAAAGTGTATTATCTCTTGAGTCAGACTTCATGGTGTGACTTTCACCTCCGTTACTAAATAGATATATGATTCTAACATTTACATTTCGGTGCCTCAGTTCCCATTCCCTATCTATAAAAGGTGAATAATAATATATGTTTTTGTTTGTTATTTGTTAATGAGCCCATCCTAAATGCGCTTTTCTAGTTCAGGGGATAAAATCCCTGTCTCATGTGACTTAAGTTCTAGTTCAGGCAGAATAGACAATAAACACATAAATATAAATATATAAAAAGAAGTATATCAACTAGTGATAGGTGCTATGGAGAAAAATAAAGCAGGAAAGTGCTTTATTTATGGAGAGTGCTATGCAGGGGACCGTTGCAATTTTAAGTCAGTTTGAAGAACCGATACATGGTACATCCATACAGTCAAGTCCATGGGAATTAACATTTGCCTGTTCAGTGGGCCTAGCCAGTTGGAGTCCTTCACCTGACAGGTAAGACTGATCGATTAAAGAATGAGAGCATAAACCAAAATGCTCTACTCTGAGTTCTTGGAGTTGTACTGGAGATACTGGGAAGATTCTGGGGTATCTGAATCTGGAATAACTAATGCCTGAAGATTCCGGCAGCCATGTTAACACCTTGTGGAACTTGAAAATAAATCCATCACAGAGACAGGCAGAGTCAAAAACTATGTCCTTACGACACCTTTTGAGTTTCCACCTCAGGTCTTATTTACCTGTGGCAGTTTTACTATATGAGCTAATAGATTCCTTTTGTTGAATACTTTCTTTTGAGTTGTGTTTTCTGTCATTTGCCACCACAAGAGGCTTGACAGGTTATGTGCAATGAGGAGTGGGCAGGGTGTCCTGACAGACAGAACATGCATCTCAATCTTGCCACAAAAAGAACTGATATTACTTACAAGGAAATGGATTCATTTTTCCCAAGGAGGTGGATCGATAGATGGGTGAAACTTGTTTTTTTTCTTGGATCTACTAAGTTATATCAATAGTCACACCAACTTGACTTAAAGGGAGCTTGAAAATTAGAAAATATTTGTGCTAATGGAGCTAAAAGTTACTAAATCCAATACTCTCTTATTCTGGATAAAGAAATTGAGACTTAGAAAAATTGAGAGATATTCCCCCAAATTAAAAGGCTATTTTGTGGCAAAACTTACCCAGGCTTCTATCCTTAAATGCATTTATTGCTCTTTCTATTTCAATATTATTTCTGTCACCATTTTCTCCCCTTCATCTCCCCCTCACAGAAGTGCATGACAGTATTTCCTTGTTTGAATTTTATTTCCATAGAAGCAGGAACTTTGAAGGGGCAACACAATGAGTAACCACTGCCATCATTACTGTTAACTTGTTAGTTTTTCTGTTATGATACAGTCTTGGTATTGGCTTCCCTAGTAATGTACTTCTCCATATGACCTCTTTATCTATTGGATTAATAGTCAATTACACCTACTGCCTTGTGTTACATTTTCTGCAAGAGAAAGTTTTAGAGGTTCCATGATTTTTCTTCTATGTTGCTGATTTTGTGGTTTATCCTATTTCTAAACATAAGGTATTTAACTCCACATCTTTAAGTACCATAAGTCAAACAATCATACACATTCTTTTATCCCCTTGAACATGAAATGTGGTATGTGTGATAGGGAAGCAATATGGCTTGCATTTGTCCCTTAACAGTAGTCTGTGTTTGGACATCTTTAATATCTTTGAGACTTTAGTTTCCTCATCTGTAAAGCAGAGAAACCATGTTTTCCCTGCCAAACATCTATGGTTACTGTGGGTTGCCAAAAAAAAGAGATTCTTTGTAACAGAGTTTTCAGTGCTAGCCAAACTCAAACCTCGTTATTATTAATCACTGCAGAATTGTTAAGTTCTTCCCACTATTTTGAAATGATGAGTGGCAACTGAGGTCTCGATGAACACCTGGACAACAGAGCATAGTGGGGCCAGCACAGCGAAATCTCGGTGTCTGTGAATTTTTGATGAGAAAGCACCTTAGCGACCATCTCTTCTAACCTTTTTTTCCCATCTGTGCTTCTCAGAGCTCTCACAGTCATTACAGGAGGTTAGAAAAAGCCCAGTAAGGAAGAGCTCCAGGTCCCTGTTTCCCTTTCAACCCCAGTAGTTCCCTTTTATCTATTTTTTTTCCTTAGGGATTTCCCGAGACTAAGTTAGAAAAAAGAGCTTATGGATATTCTACCCATCCCCACCTCCATCCCTACACACACACAACAAAATTGGAAAACTCTGGATGGAGTTAATAGGGAATGAAACTGAGGCCGGAAGGAGATGAGTCATTTTCCAAGGTTACCCACCCCCGCTTCCAGGCAGGGGCAAAGCAAGGATTAAACCCCAGGTCCTGACTCCTCCACCTTCAACAACTCATCATGCAACCTCATCCTGGGACTGGGAAGATTTTCAAATTCAGCAGTGTCACTTTTGGTTTTGTTTTATTTTGTTTGTGGGGGATGTGGTATATGAGCTCTATTATAGGATTGATCCACATGGGACTAGCAATCTCAAAAGTAGGGCCTCAAATGATTCTTCTCTCACTGTTACTGGCTTCCACCAAATTAAATGTAGCTAGTTATGCAGGCTGTGTTTGTATTTAGGAAACATTTCTCAAGACTAAAATTCAGATGCCAGCTATTATTTTGTGGATCATCAGTGAGTTCTATTTTATACAAAAGCTAAAATTAGAATATGTTACATTATTTTACATTAAAATTTCACATTAAACTTTTGTTTTGAAATTGCCCCAGTCCCTCACTAGTAGAGTAGAGTCCCTCGCAGAATTTATTGCTCAAATGAGGACAGCTTTAAGAGTTAAAAGAAACACAATTCATAATTACTCTGAGAACACTGGTGTGTGAATTGGAACTCTTCTAGGCAAACTAGGAATTGTGATCACCTGATCCATTAACCATTAAGATGTGTTTGAGATCAGTGCAGGTTAAATATCAGTGAACTGAAATGTTTTCAGTCATAAGCATTTAAGGATTAGTGCTTTTTTAAATTCTATTTTGCATGGCAATAACAGCAATAGCAGCTTCAAAATCAAAGCGTAAGTGCATAAGAAGAGTACATTCGCCCCTCTACACACACACACACACACACACACACACACACACACACACACACACACATATTTTATTGCTGTAAGTTATTCTTCCCCATTTTGACAGAGACTCTAAAAGCAGTTCATCCTTAATGAGGAGCAGGACTACTTTCTCTTTAAGAAAATTCAATCAAAGAATGTCCTTAATACACATTATATATCAGTTTATGCATGACTAAGATACATCTTATCTGATAATTTCCCCCACATTTCCCTGTCAAAGGGAAAACAAAATAAAACAGGCCAAAAACTTTAAATAACAATAAAAGATACCTGACCTTAGTGAAGAAAATAAGGCTCAGAGACATATTAATGTTTGTGGTTTTATAATGGTGACCTAGTCAAAGAATATGGATACCTGCTTTAGCTAAAATTTCTGGCCGATTTGATTAGTAATTATTTGACTGATACTGATTCATTTTACCACTTCATTTCATGACTTCATACTTTTTAAAAATGAAAACAAAGCAAAAAGGTATTTATATAACTTTTAGCCTATTACAATACATGTGTAGTGTTGCTCTTGGTGACTTTTAGGGACTGCTTTGGTACAAATACATGGGATAGGAGAATTTCTGTGAACAAAGAGATAAGAGGAAAAAATAACTTGGAGTATCATAGAATTGTTACTCATACTCATTCTCTATAATTGAATTTTCAATGCAAACTTCATGAAAGCAAATAATTTATCTCTTATTTATCATCGTATTGCCTGGGTCTGACATGCTGCTTGGCCAGTCAGTATATATTTGATAAACAAGCAGACATGAATGAATGGTCATCATTAGCTAATTGTATTTATGTTTTGTGGCTATCCCTATTCCAACTGGATTGAGAGTAGAGCTGATCTCATATTTGTAAAGGCCAGCTCTCTGTTTCAAAGTCATGGTCTTCCAGTTCATTGAACATTTTTCCAATTGTAGGATAGCTATTCAATGGGCAACTATTAATGTAGGGCATTCAGGCCATACTTTAAAAACTTTTTATCATGTGGAAAAGTGCACTCAGAACACTGTCAACCAAATGTAGCATACATTGATATCTCTCTACCTTAAATTTTCTGGACAAAATTCATTTATGGGCCAAGTTGCCCAAACTCACCATAAGATGCCCATTTATAACTCTGTTTATACAGAGTATGTCCTATACATGTCCTAGAAAATGAGAGATCCAGTAGGAATGGCCTTTCAGAAAAATAAAACAGGAGTTATGTTCTCTACCCTTTTAACCTTCTTCTTTAATGATCTTTCAAAGAATGGCCTTTATCCTTTCTCCACTTTTTCCCCTTACCCAGAGATGAAGAAAAGCAATGATTTATATGTAGAAAATTTGGTTTTATAATTTAAATTTAAGGTATCCTGAGAAGACAATAGACACTTTTGGTGGTTATTACAGAAGGAAGAATCTGATCTTTCTTCCTTCCAGTAAAAGTAAAATAAACTTTCACTGACAAATAGTATCCTAATTTTAATCAGTTTATAAGTAACAGTCTTATGTGACTGATCATCTTGTTTAGTTTTGTTTGTAATTTGCAATATTTATCTAGAAGTCCCTTCTTATAGTTTGGAGAAGTAGGTTTAGAACTTCATTGACTGAAAATCAGGAAGACACACATTTAATTCATAGCCAAGAACATATATATACACACATAAGTAAAAGTTTCTTGAAGCAGTGCTCATTCTGTGTAAAGCATTCTCATGTTTCTTATTTTATTCAAATATATCACATTTCAACTATTCAAAACTCCTAGTCTTTAAATTTCTATCTACTAAATTGTTTTATGATCTACTAGTGAGTCTTTAAAAGTACATGCTTAGAGAAATTTTCATAGCCATGTATAAAAAAATGGTGGTTATTATTGGTTTTATTTATTCATATATTATTTTAATATATTACATATACTATTATCTATTAGTTATTATTATTAAAGTCCTCAGTCCTATAAAAAAATCTAGCACAACATAATGCTCATAAAACATGTGATGAGAAGTACAAGTCTTTAATTTTCAGTTGTTTCTATGGTAGATTGATTTTTACAATATGAGCACAAGAGAGCTCAGTCTTCATGTTTTTCTTCCTCTGTAATATTGACACCTGCCGCCCCAATTATGATATGGGGTCTCCTGTCCCTTGAATCCGAGTAGGCCTATGTCTATAGTGAGAATGATACTGCATGACTAAGTCATATAAGACAATACTGTTTCAGCCTAAAAACTCCCTCTTAGAACACAGTCACCAGGCTCTGAAGAGGAAGAAAGGTGACACAGAAAGGCCACATGTAAGTGTTCTGGCTGACAGCCCCTAGTGAGGTCCGGCCAACAGCTGACATCACTGTCTAGGCCTGGGAGTGAATGAGGTCTCGGAAGATTCCAGTCCCAGCTTTTGAGCCCCTACTGTCTTTGAGTCTTCTCAACTGAGACCCCAGAGACTGTCAAGCAGAGATATGCCATCTGTGCTGTGCCTTGTTCAAATTCCTGACCCACAGAACATATCAGCCTGATGAAATAATTTTTGTTTTATATAGTTTGGTTTTGTTTGTTATGCAGCCCTAACTTCCAGTATAAACTTCCAGCTATATTGTACTTTCAAAATACTACAAATTGACAGTCTTCCTGAAATTATACTGCTGGGAGTGTGTAAGGAAAGAATTACCATTTTGAACCAAAATTTAGGAGTAGACCATACATAAACTAAGGCCCACCATTAACTGTAAATTATTCCAAGTTAAATGTTGTTGAATTTCCTCATTTGAATTATTTAGATATCTTTGGAAGGACCTTTTAGATTCCCTGGAATAACAGAATCTAAGAGACAGTAGGGTACATGAATGTGCAATGAAAGAGTTAATGTATAGCCAGGTTTATTTAAAAAAATAAATTGTATTCCTAGTATGCACATCTAGGAAGAACAATTGGCTAATTAAAAATCAAGAAACTGAGTCTATATACACATTGAAGCCTAATCATTATTAATTTAATAATGGTCTGGGTTTGATTGTAAGAGGGCTTAGATTGTGTCTGCCTTATTTGAACTATATGCTTAGTAGCTAACACAATAAATATTAATTGAATGAATGAGGGAAATGCTGCCTGAAGCAATCCACAAGCCCTTCCTTCCTCTTCCCCAGGATTGTCTTATTCCTGTAAGGAAGTGTAACATGGATGAAATGCAAGCTTAATTATACAAATTAAAATACTTAATCATTTTTAGAAGTAATTCTAAAGAAAACAGGATATCTTTTTTTTTAAGGTATCATTGATATACAATATTGTGCTCAGGTTTCACATGAGCAACATTGTGGTTACTACATTCCCCCCTATTATCAAGTCCCCACCACAAACCCCACTATAGTCACTTGTCTTCTCTGGAAAGCAGGATATCTTTTTAAAATGTAAGTAGGTTTCTTCATCTATAGATGTGTAAACAAAGCCTTAATTAATTTCTCAGAGATTGATTTATTTTACTTTATATTACTTAGCTTAGTCCGTCCCTTTCTATAAAATATAATCTATAAGCATATGTATCACTTTGACATCTACATATCCTCAAGAAAATAATCACTGTTTAATTCTTGTGGCTCTAGCATTTAAACAAAACATTGCTACTTTTTTTTAAATAGGATGAATTTGATAGTAATTCTTTATATAATGATTTATAAGCTTAAACATCCACTTTTAGAATATACAGAAATCAGAAAGTATTATATTTTATTCTTCCAGTTTCTTTACAGTCTGTTTTGAGTTATTAATTCCTACTATGCAAATATGTTGTACTTTTTCTTTATATTGAAGAATATTTTTGAATATTATGGAAAATATGAAAACCCAAGATGTCTCATTACAGAGATACTCTGTTTAAATCATCTGGTGGATTTAAACACTGTACTCACTGTACAGTTTGTGTGTTAAAAAATTCCATTAATAGCAACTGTACAAGGCTATTTTAACAACCATGTTTTCTTTTCATTACTGTTAAGTCCTTGAACTGCCCAGTATCCAGTATCAAACAATCTTTGAAAAAGGATATGCTTACCTGTCACCAAGCAGTTTGATTTTTAAGTTAATTACCCAGACAGTTCAATAGCAAAAGCAGTCGTTTCAAAAAGAAGACATCACACTAGCTTGCTCATCTCCTGACCCCTTTGGCCAGGGAACTGAGGTGAGGAAAGAGATGAGAGAAAACCTGAGAAGAGAATTCAGTCAACTAAACTGTGACTGTTGATTAAATAATTGCTTTAAATGATTGATGTCAAATTGACTTGCCTGGTTAAACATAGTTTAAAATAAATTTAGGGGGTCAGCCCTTTAAGCATTGTATGTTCAGATGCATGCTGACCTAATGTATATTCATTCATAACTTGCACGGCATTGTTGAATGGAGTAAACTGCCTCAAACATTTTTCAGAATAGACTTAGTGAGAAATAGACTTTAAAATTATACAGAATGGAAGTTCTGTATATAACAGAGTAAGTTAATAATGAAAATGTTCTTATGTTTCTAAAGGCCAAGGAGGGGGAAGTTGAGGGGGACAGATGGAAGGAAGTGCTTTGAATAGGGGAGATGGAAGCTTCCATCCCAAAGAGAAAGTTTTAACTTCTAGATTTGGGAAGAAATGGATGGTGAGGTGGCAGAGACTGGTGGCATGCCCAGCATTCTAGATAAGGGAATAGCTGTGGGACATGAGGCTAACAGGGACGTTTCTTTGAGGATCATCTCAGAGCAGCAGTTTTAAAAAGCCAGATGGCTCGGACTGGAAGTTAACAATAGCACCCTGTGGTTATGGGAGCAATTTTTAAAATGACAACCTCCATAGATTAGGACTTCAGCCTCCCCCTTATTTAAATCCTTGTAGGGAGGAAGAGAGCACCAAATTATTCAAGTTGAAATTCCTGTATTTCAGTAAGAACTCCAAGGCCATTAAATCTGATTTAGAGTAAAAAAACAACGATACCTCTTGTATCTTCTGACTGTGAACTAAAATTCATACCTGCTACATATGTTTATACACATATCTACATCTATACCCTTCTGGAAATATGATCAAGAGGTAGATTGGTAGATAGATAACCCTGACCCTAGGTAATCAGAAAATAGGTCATTATTAATAACGAAGATTTTCAGAATGTAAATGTGCAAAAATATTCTAGCTCATAAATTTGGTCATTTTTCCTGTTGTGAATACTAGTTGGTCTTAGCCATAACAAAACTACATGCATGTATTTCTTTAGATTCATGTTGTAAGTATGAATCTAAGGATTCTAGTATAAGGAATTCTACTTATTTCCAACTCAACTGTCTCAAAGCAACTTGCTTTTGTAATTTTTTTTTGCTCCAAGGGAGCTCTAAGTCCCATACAGGCTACCATGAAATCAGAATTTAAATATCACACCAAATCTACAAAATATACAATAATTCTGTTGATTGAAAAATGCATATGTCAAACATAACAAACATATTCTTCAGACTCTGGTTTAAAGAAATACTTAAAGGCTTTACATGTTCAACAGAATGCTACATATATACATATACACAAAATTACTATATTTTCAAAGATAATAAGTTGTTCTCCACATTTCTAGCTGGTTAAAAATGCAGGGACCCATTCATAATAACCAACATGGGCATTCCTAGACCTGGTCCTTTCCAAATCTTACTATTCATGTGTGCATTGTCTGACAACTTGAGCCTTCCTTACACAGCCAGAATTGGGATTTCCACATGTCAGCTCCCAAATGAACCATTGATATTGGTACATGTAGGTGCTATTTCTCTGCCCAACAAAACAATTTGATCAATGTCATCATCTTGACTATGGTATCTGTGACTATTTTGCTTTATTCATGTTTTCCCTTAAAACAAAAATTAAAAAGGACTTTATTTTTGGAATGAAGGTGGAGGCTAGTAGTAAAAGAGTAGGTTTCCTTAGCTTACTGAAATAGAGACAATGGTGAAGGTCATTAGGCTTTGAGAAAACTCACTGAACTCAAGCTGGCTGATGTTGGAAGTGTTCCATTTTGAAAACAAAAAGAACAAATAAAAGCACATGTATGAAAATTGTTGACAAAAGTTGAAGGAGAGATTCTATATTTTAATCCTATGCACACAGATATTCTCTAATAATGTGCAAGTCTTGACTATTTGACTTTACTAGGTGCTTTTGAGACATGGGAAAAGTAGAAGCTGCCAGCTTCTCAACGTATCTGCCTTAACCTAATATGCACCGACAGCATGGACTTAAAGTCAAGAAAATTTTTGTTGGAAATTCCAACTTCTCTTGTATAACCTTGGTCATCTTAGAGAGTCTCACTACAAAATTTTCAAGGAATTGTGGGGATTAAAGGAACATTTTAAAATGACCTGCATAGTGCTTACTTGTGGGTCAAAAACAGTATTCTCTTTGCACTTCAGGCTAACCTTTGTTCCACTGTGAATAGAGTATCTTCCGTCCCTTCTGCCTGTCTCAATATTACCTATTCTGAAGAGCTTCAGGATCATCCCATCTGTTTTAAAATCTATCTCAGACTACACACACACTCACACATTTTATATATGTATATATATTATATATTTTATTTTATTTGTCCAGCTTTACTGAGATACCATGGACATATAACACTGTGTAAGTTGAAGGTGTACTTACTTTTGTTGATTTGTTACACCTATATAGTGTAAAATGATTACCACCATAGTGTTAGCTAACACCTCTATCAGACCACTTAATAGTCATTTCTTTTTTTTGTGGTGAGAACATTTAAATCTATGCTCTAGCAACTTTTAAGTATATAATACAGTATTATTCATTATAATCACTGTGCTTTATATCAGATTTCCAAAACGTATTCATTTTGTAATTAACTGGATGTTGGACTCTTTGACCAACAATATAGAAACATATTTTTAAAATTTTATCTTGAAACTCCTCTAACTTTGTCTATATTCTCACTTTGATTCTCTCTCATAAACTTTTTTTATTGTTATCTTTGAAAGTTATATGCTACATAATTTATCTCACCTAAAAGATAATTTCTTCTTTGAGGGCAGTGACTATACCTTGGCCAATGACGGGCTTTAGGCACACTGACTGACTAAGCCAGCATTAAACATGGAGGATAGAGATTGAAAAGAGCTCTTCAGACCCAAGGACTTGCTTCAGAAGGCAGAGGACAGGTGTTCTGTGCACACAGACAATTACTCACTGCAAGTGGTGATGTGGACAAATGGGTTCATGGATAATTCCGTGCATTAACTATTGAGGAGTCGTTGGAGTATGCTATCGTCTTAGGTATGGTTTCTTCAGAATCTACACATAAGCCTGGATAGCTCTGCATGAAGAATTGGAAGGCTGAGAGTCTGACTTGACTATTTCAGTGACAGAAATTACAGTTAAGAAAATCCTGTTCAAACATCCTGAATGTTCTGGCTTATTTATCTGCCCAGCAAAGGTTTATAGGAGGCACAGCTAGCAGTCCATTTCACCTGCCCCATCCAGGGGAGCTAGACAAGGAGGCAGGGACGTGAGTTTAGATCTAATTCTCTAATGAATCAGCCCCAACAACTTCAGCCTTGCTTTCATGGCGATGCCTGAGTGACTCATTTTCTGGCAGTGTCTTTGTTAATTCCTGGGATCAGAAGTGTCCTGTTTACATAGCCTTACATATGGCTGCTCACTCAGTTTTTCATTTTGTCGGAGAGGGGACAGTTTGCTTCCATCCTTGCAAGTGTTCGACGGTGTTCATTGACAAGAAAAATGACTTGGATATGCACCCCCTCCTACCCAGTGTCTTA
Organism: Smutsia gigantea; assembly: GCA_032199065.1. NCBI lineage: Eukaryota > Metazoa > Chordata > Mammalia > Pholidota > Manidae > Smutsia > Smutsia gigantea. The sequence continues at coordinate 30,257 of JAVSCE010016517.1, read as the reverse complement.
CCCTCCTCTTGCCAACGAGCTGACCCTTCCCTACAGCTTTTCCCATAATTTTTCAAGGTAAATGTTTTTTTTCTCTTCAAAAGACAGTGTGGAAGGCCTGTATTGTTTACATTTCTCCTGGAGACTTTTTTAGTATGTAATCCTTTCCTAAGATATAAGAGTGGATTTTAATACAGTTTCCAATTCTTATAGTCTGAACTGCATCATTATATTTTTCAGAAATGATTCTTCGGCTCCAATGCAGATGTCACAAACTTTGGCCCTCTGGTAAAGTAATATTCACCCCACGAATGAATTATAGGCTGGCAGTGTGGGGGTCTCTAAGGACAGCACCATCAAAGAATCTAGTCAGAAGATAATTAGGATCCTTCCCCCGCTACACCCCCCACAACCTGCTCTCCCTAAAGCACTCTGGTTTTGCGGTCCTTTGCCTCCCTCCACACACCCCCTAACAGAATGAAAATGACAAGCAGGAAAGTACTCAGAGGCCCACCCACCTATAGCTAACTGCCTCTGATCATTCTAGCTCGGCCTCATCCCACACTGGTCGTTGGGGACTTGTTCCCTATTGCAATGTCATTATTTGGGCCCCCTGTTGCAGTGTTTCCAAGGTAAAGAAAAGCTTTCTCCCTGATGCTTTGGACAAGCTGTCCTGATTCAGCAGGAGAAATCTGAAAATCGTGATGTTTGTGCACTTCCTAATCCATTATTCAAATCCATAGACACTCCTAGCATTTAGAGAGGCGCCCCCTCCTTGCACCCTCTGGAGAGAATCACTCTTTCAAATGACTGATGTAAAAATCAATATCTTCACTCTTTTAAAAAGATGTCACCCCCCCCCCCACCCTTTCTGGTTTCCTTTGCATTCTGATGTTTGCCAATTGCAGTGGGTTAAAGACGTAACTTAAATAGCATGATGTGTTTGTGGCTATGGGATACCTTGACATTCTAAAATCCACCCCCACTCCCACCCCACCACTGCCACCAAAGGCTCTTTAATTGAAATGTAAACTGTTATGTCCTATCAGAAAAAGAGATTGCACATATTAATGACAGCCTGGTTTCAGCATTACAATCTAAGGAATAAAGCTACAAATGTGTGATTGCATGGCAACCCTAAACAACCCCTGCAATATAAACAGGAAAATATATTATCTATAAAAATCAGGTTTCTGCTTTATTAGTGTTGTCCATGAACGTTAGCTCGTGGAGGACAGTTATGACAAGTCCAATGTCACTGACAAGAGTATTCACATGCACGTAAATCACACACACACCACACGCACACACATTTGGCAATTGCTAGGATGCTGGCTGATACTTTCAAAGAGTTAAACAATAAAAAAGAAAGGGAGAAAAACACTGGAATACTCTTAGCTACCCATGGAAAATACCACCCCCTAATGTGGTATTTGTGTGAAAGCAGGGTGGTTCTCTTTAATGTGAACCTAGAGCATGCCATCTCTCTCCAGCCCAGCTGCCACAGTTGGAAGCACTTATGAGAACTCGGTTAGAGCTCACAGAGGGAAGACATCTTGCTTAAGAACCTAAGGCTTTGCCTAGACTCGGTTTCTCTTCCCATTAACTCCATTCCCTTCACCCTGACCATCATTTTACTAGACGAGATCATACTTGTCTTAATAAATGAGTCACATGGCATCTCCTTTTTAGGCCTTCTGGTGCTTCTCACCTGATTCATTTATTTATATTTTTATTAGGGTGGCCAGTTTTTGCTGGTGGAGGAGTACTGCCTCCTCAGCTAATTCTACTATTTCCTTTTTACCCTTTACAGCTACTGTCCCCTGTTGAAATAACAAAATGTCTTGCTTTTACTCCACCAACAAGCATCATTCTGAGCTGATCAGGCAGGGAAGATGCTCTCCCTAGCTCTGGGCAACTCCCAAGGCGAAGGAAAAGCTTCTATGTTATATTTATTTCCTGAGTACTGAGAATTCAGTAGTTTACTCTTCATTTCACACACAAAGCTTTGTTGAAATGAAACAACTGTATTTTCTTGAGAGGAAAATGAGGACAGTGGCAAGATTTGAATGTTGTCATTTTATTCATTTGATAAAAGGGCCCCTGTGCAGTGACCCAGAGAAAAGTGAAAGGTAACATAAAGGTTTCCCTGTAAAATTAAAATGGGCATAGCAAGAAATAAGTGTAAAGTGGGGGTGTATAGGTGTAAAGTAGGGGTGTATCGATGTAAAGTGAGGGTGTATAGGTGTAAAGTGGATGCATGCATGGTCTTTGGTTCATAACCCTCTGCAGGTAATGGCCAGGTTTTGTTTCTGTTGTCCCCCTTCCGCCACAGCCATATCAGCTGAATATCAATGTTGGCTTGCTTAGCTAATAGGTCTTCCTATGTGGATGCATTCTTAGTTCTGTGACTAATTTTTAAAATTCAGGTAATTCAATGCATTCCTTTTTCTTTTTTTCAAAGTGTTTCATCTGCTTAACTATCAGTCCAACCTGACATACTGTAGAATTTTCTTGTTTCTGTTCCAGTATGTCAGCACAGCATTTTCTCTAGAATCTGATTCTGATCTAGCAGAGGTAAGTTGTACTAATCAAATTTTTAAAAATATGTACATAACATACACACATGATTCCCTGATTTTTGCCAGGCTATCTAACTGGCTCATAGACATTGTAAAATCACTTAGCAAATTTTGAGCATCTTTTTGTGGCTATTCTCTTCCTAGAAATTTTTCAAGGGCCTTCTGTTCCCCTCATTGCTCTTCTAGGCTTCTTGAGAGGTGAGCTGTGTTTCTTACTAGTCACATTTTCAATATCAAAGTTTCTTTTATTTAAAGAAAAGACAACCAGGATAGAAAAGACAAGGCCTTAGGCAAATCAGCTAGAAATGGAAGTTTAAAAGAAATTTTAAACAATCACTTTAGAAATGGTTAAACAGGTTAAGTCTGGCAATGATACAGAAAATGGGCAGTCTCATACTTTGCTGATGGGAATGAAAATTGTTATAGCATTTTTGAAGAAAAATGTGGCAATACATTATCAGTATATTTGAACTTACATACCCCTTGACTCAGCAATTCCTTCTCTAGAATCTATCTTAAAGCGGAAAGGAGCCTTTGGTATACAAGGGTATGGCTACAAGAATCTTATTGTAGTTTACCTCTTGTAGTAATCCAACAATAAAAAGAAATTTAGTGTCCAGTCATAAGAAGTGATTTAAATTAAGGATGTTCCATATCTTGGAATATTATACAGCCTTGGAAAATTACACTGTGAAAAATATGTGATAATAAATATAAAATATAAATCTTATCTGAGAAAAACAGTTTATAACATGGTATTACTGTTTAATCCAGTTTTCTAATACAAAAGATTACACTTGCATAAGGTATAATAGAATGATATAAAAGGTGATAGAATGACATAAACCAAAATGTTAATAATGACTACTTTTCAATAATTCATCTTTGGGCAAAATTTAAAAAAAAAATTTCTTGTTTAGGTGTATCTATATTCTTAAATTTCTGAGTAAAATTTCACATACGATTATAATATGAAAATGTTATATTTTTTTTAGAAACAGCTGGGCAATAAATGTTATTGGTTTAGTTTTTTAAGATGTAATTATTTGTTCGTATAACACATTTGTCACTTTTTTCATCATAAGTCTATACATGTAATTATTTCAATTGCAGTAATTGCACACTATGCCATCTAGCTTCAGAGTAAATTAACATACATTTTAAAATGCAACGGTAAAACAATAAAGGAGAAAATGGAGATAGTGTGGCACTTACTAGCACTTGACCTTTTTAACTGAACATCGCACATACTCCACAAGTATCACATATATTTATGTTTTTAAATTGGAAATAAATTTTGAAGTCCTCTTTCCTCTAAAAGAAGTAACTGCAGTTTCCCAATTGCCTAGACCTGTTTTCCTTTTACTCATGTAACTGTGAATATACTTTTTAGGCATGGCTCCTGCTTTGCATCTCAACGGCTTAGTGGTTGGCATCCCAAGTAATGGGAAAATCATATGCAAGACCTGAAGTGTGATGGATCCAACTGAGTTAGGAAACTGTATTCCACTTAGTATGTTTGGATTTATGGTTGATGTGAGGATACGGTGAGGGAAGAGGCTAAAGGAGGACCAAGAGGGGTGACGTCATGTAGCTTTCTCTGTATTAGTAAGCCATTGGCCTTCTGAGTTTAGATCTTATCATGAAAATAATGGGTTTTAAGCCTCAGAGTAACAAGATCATATTTATGTTCTAGGAATATCAGTCGGGCTATAGCAAGGAGAATCCTTTGATGACTGAACTGAGGGAAACCTTTGAGACTATTAAATAAATAGAACTTAGAAATGATGGGGCCCAGTTAAGATAATATGGATCAAGGGAAGGATATTATATATTTAAGAGAAATTAAGAGGTGCAATGATCTGCTATTGCATCTTTCTGAGGTGAAGTGATGGAGAAGAATTTTTGTAGTAATTTCTAGCTTTCCAGCTTAGATAAACAGCTTGGGTAGATGGAAAATTTTCTCAGTTATATGTTTTATAAATATAATTTTTAAATGATTTAGGGTAAGACACCTTCTTGAGTTTCTATTGCACCTTTTGCCAATACCAAGAGGTGTGTTAATTTCACCGTTTATCCATGGAGAAAGTTAAATGAGGCCAACCTATTGAACAATATTTATACTTCATAAAATATCTGAGATGTCAGTGCTTCTCAAAAAAAAAAGCATTTGACTTACTACCTCACTCGTCTTTCCTGGTAGCTACCCCAAACTTTCCCTGGTTCCCTCAAGTTGCTAACCCAGAATTTCTCAAAATGGTTTCCATATAACCCAAGTTTCACAGAATGCTCTGCAACAAAAAGGTTCCATGGTAAAATAAGTTTGAAACACTGTATATGCAATGAAGTTCGGTGACATACAGAGCAACTTTCAGAAATACTATGGTGTTATAAGTATTGGCTTATTCCAGTGTTTCACAAACATTTAATTTTAGTGTTCCTATATGTATGAACATGTGTATATATATATATATATATATATGTGTGTGTGTGTGTAAATATGCATGTATACGTGTAAGTGTATGTATTAGGGTTCTCCAGACAAACAGAACCAGCAGAGTGTGTGTGTGTGTGTGTGTGTTTATGTATAGAAAGAGAGGAAAAAAAAGAATAAGAGAAATTTTAAAGAATTGGTTCATTTAATTGTGAGGGCTGGCCAGCCTAGAATCTGAGGGGCAAGCTGGCAGGCTGGAAACTCAGGCAGAATTTCTAAATTATAATCTTGAGGCAGAATTCCTCCTAATCCAGGAAACTAGTTTTTGCTCTTAAGGCCTTCAACTGATTGAATGATACCCACCTACATTACTTAGGCTAATCTTTATTTACAGTCAACTGATTGTAGAGGTTGATCACATTGGACGCTATCTTCACAGCATCTAGACAAACATTTAACCATCACAGTATGTATAAATGTATATAGAATGTATATATACCTTGTGGGAATTATTATTTTGTAGAGCACAATTTGAAACATACAATTCAAACCCAGTGGCACTTTGATTATGAAAGACCCATGGACCCTGTGGTCCAGAATTCAGATTAAGCAGTGTCTCAGCATTTTTTCTTTGCTCCAGTGTCTGGGACATGAGTTATCAAGTCTATGAGCCTGGGGTGACTTATATAGCTACACCGATTGAGATATCTGGGCCTGGAAGACCCATATCCAAGTGGACTTTCTCACTCACATCAATGCTTCCTTGCTAGGATTACCCAAAGCTGTCCTCAGCTGGGTAATATGTTGATCAGAACAATTATACATTGTCTCGTTATGTGACTTGGCCTTCTCGGAACATGGATACTGTCTTCTCAGATGGAACATCTAAACAGGGAGTGTCCAGAAATGAGCATTCAGAGAGACTAAAGCAGAGACTCCATGGCCTATGACAGCGTCAGAAGTCATATGGCTTCACTTCTGCCAAAACTATCAGTCACAACCATACCCACATTCAAGGGAAGGGGATGTAGACCCCAATCCTGAGGGGAAGACAATCAAAGAATTTATATCCATGATTTGAAATATATGTTTTCACTGGCATTAAGTTCAAGTTCATAGTATAGGTTAATTAAGGGGAGGAGACTGCAAGTGAAAGAAGTTGTTGAGATACTAAAAAATATGAGGATCCTGACTCCTTTTTGAAAAAGGATTAGGCATTCCTTTTTTTATCATTCCCAATCTTTTTCTATAAATGTCTTGGTGATTGAATTTTCAGATAATACAAATGGGAAAATAATACAGTGTACTCATCCAAAAACCTTAAACTTCCTAAATAGTACTAAAATCCTATTAAACATTAGGAATTCAGCATAGAATAATGCATTTGTAAGGTCAGTTATTAAATTATTTAACATTCAATGGACTCACATATCTATGCAAGAAGTCACAGTACTGTAGGGTACCAGATTTGGGTTTTCCCCCCTACATTTCAAGGCTATTTAAGGAAATAAGGAATGTTAAAGTAAACAAACAATGAAATAACATTAAAGATACCAAAAGTATTATATAAATTGGCACTGGATGGCAGCATTCCCAGGCATGGACCCCCACGAAGAAACCCATGATGAGTTAAATCTTTTTTTTTTATTTTGGTATCATTAATGTACAATTACATGAGCAATATTATGGTTACTAGACTTCCCCTATTATCAAGTCCCCACCACATACCCCATTACAGTCACTTCTATCAGCGGAGTAAGAAGCTATAGAATCACTACTTGTCTTCTCTGAGTTGTACAGCCTTCCCCATGCCCCCCCACCACCTACATTATGTCTGGTAATCGTAATGCCCCTTTTTCCCCCTTATCCCTCCCTTCCCACCCATCTTTCCCAATCCCTTTCCCTTTGGTAACTGTTAGTCCATTCTTGGGTTCTGTGAGTCTGCTGCTGTTTTGTTTCTTCAGTTTTTTCTTTGTCCTTATACTCCACAGATGAGTGAAATCATTTCATACTTGTCTTTCTCCACCTGGCTTACTTCACTGAGCATAATACCCTCTAGCTCCATCCATGTTATTGCAAATGGTAGGATTTGTTTCCTTCTTATGGCTGAATAGTATTCCATTGTGTATATGTACCACCTCTTCTTTATCCTTTCATCTACTGATGGACACTTAGGTTGCTTCCATTTCTTGGCTATTGTAAATAGTGCTGTGATAAACATAGGGGTGCATATGTCTTTTTCAAACTGGGCTGCTGCATTCTTAGGGTAAATTCCTAGGAGTGGAATTCCTGGGTCAAATGGTATTTCTATTGTGAGTTTTTTGAGGAACCTCCATATTGCTTTCCACAATGGTTGAACTAATTTACACTCCCACCAGCAGTGTAGTAGGAAGAGCCAAATCTTAAGAGAAAAGGTGAGGAAGATGGTAGCCATAATGCAAACATGTTAAACAACAGAGCAGGAGATGATGACACCCTGTGGGAAAGCAACACTGTGTTATGACTGCACAGGACTCAATATCCTCCTGCCTGGACTTGAGGGCAATGGAAATATTTGTTCTACTGTGACCATATGAATCCATTATAACCGACTTTCATTTCAGATAGTAAATACTCAATAATAACATTTGCTAATCTTTACAGTGATTTAAAAAAAATACTGAGGGTTACCTGTATTAGATTAAAACTCCAGTTTCCCACATGCATCTTAGCAAGACAACTTAATTACTGTGGGTTTTAGGGCAAGATCTGGTCCTCAGTTCTTTATTTATAAAACAAGAATAGTGTGAATTCTCCCATTAGAATCCCCTTCATATACATAAGAGATCCTGAAACGCTATTATATTCATTACATACTTCCCACCTGAGCAACTCACTTCTTCTCAGGCTTTTGCTTCCTTATCAGAGAAAAGGGAGAAGTGATCTCTAAGATTTGTGCTAGTTCCAAAAGTTCAGGAGAATAGTGCAGAGAGAAGTCTTGATGTAGACAAGTGGTTCTCAACTGGGGTGATTTTACTACCTAGGGAGATATTTGGCATTATCTGCAGACTTTTTTGATAATTGTCTCAAGAGGTGGGACAGAATGGGAGATGCTACTGACATCTAGTGGATAGAGGACCAGGATGCTGCTGAATAGCCTCCAATGAGCAGGGCAGTCCCCACAAAAAAGACAATCACCCAGCTTTCAAGTTCAATAGTGCTGATGTGAGAAACCTGGGTTAGGGTGCTCTTGGTAAGGAATGCTGATAATGTCTTAGGCAAACTTTATTTTACAAATCTGTGTTCATTTCTATTGGCATAGTTTCTAAGTCCAAAAAAAGGAATGAATCTTTATTCCAATCTGAGTTAGCTTATTTACAGGCCTTGTCTTTTACCACCAAAGCTTCCCTATCAGCCACCAGAAGGCTTGTGGTGGTGTGTGAAGAGGTGTTAACTGAGTTCTCCTTATGTTCTTATTAATTTGTGAATGAAGTAGATGGAAACCAACAAGGCAGAAAATGGTTGTAAATGTAAATGCCAATGTGCTTAATGATCTGGGAAAACAAGTTCAATTGGAGCTTGTCAGATGAAAATTATTCTGCTCGTTGACCTGTCCATAAACACAAAGGCTGAGACGCTCTGGAAGGCTGGCCAAATACCAGCAGTAGCTGAGGAATGATTTAATTAAATGAGTGAAGGGAAGTCCTGAGTAAGGAGTCTTTACAGTGACGAAACTTTTGTGTTCATTTGCTGTCCTAGGGAGCAGCCATGGGGTCACTCTAAGTAGAACTTGCTAGGAATAGCGGCTGACTCTGTGCCTTCTGGCCCAGTTCTAGAGAAAGCACAGTTCTGAAGGCAAAGCCCTTGGGGTCGCATTTGAGCCTCACTGCACTTTCCTCTGTAGAAGGAGGTTAGTGTGTAATGCTACACAAGGTCATGGAAATATTAAAGGATATAACAAATGTAGAATTCTTAGCACTTCTCAAGTTCTTACACATATCAAGCACTGGAGAAACATTAGTTCCACTCTTCTCTCTTAGAAACTCTGCTCCTCAGGTCTCAAAGAATTAAGATTTTCTGATCTGACTAGGGTCTCTTAACTATGCTGTATTGAAATATTGTCATTCAATAGTCTTTTCTTCTATTGAAGAGTATGTGTACTTTGCTCACCTGCTATATATGGAAAATATCCTTATCAAATAATTAAACAATAAACATTTCCTAAATTCAGTTCTATATAGGCTCAGGAACATGACCTTATAGCACTGTATTGACATAGAGGAAAAAATATAGGTTTTGAAATTCAGAGATGAAATTTCAAATCCACTTCCACATTTCATTAACTCTGTGGATCAAGTTTCTTGTTTCTCTAGATTTTTCATTCATAAATTGTGGATAACATCTATTTTATAATGTAATTTCAGATATTACATTAGATAGGGTATTTAGATTGTTTTGTATAGTGATATGCACAAAGAGATGCTAAATTAACTTGCTTTATCTCATTGGTTGTTGTGGGAAACACAATGAGATAATGTGTATGTAAAACTTTTAAAATAGCACCTAATATAAAGATAGTGTTCAATAGCTATCAATTCCTTTTTCTCTCCTCATCTTGAGATGTTATTTAAAGCGTGTATTAGTTCCTGTATACATGGGAAGTACTCTATAAGATAGAAGTCAATTTATAGTGGGGTTTATACTATGTCGCTATGATCAACTCAAGGATTTTGTGAATCCAGAGACAGAACAAAATAAACCCCAAAACAAAGACACAGTGTATTTACTGAAGAGCCTTCCGGTAACTAAACTTTTCACGTTGTACTCAGACATTTTTGTACTCTGTTGACCCAGCTAAGGATGTTCAGTTTTGTTTAAAATTATTTTTTTTAGCCTTTTTACTCACTTTATAACAACAGAATGTATTTTTTTTCTTTTTGAGATTGCAAAAACAAATATGAAATCAAATAAAATAAGTAAATAAGTATAGCCACATATAAACCAGCCGATATCCTATAAGAGGACAGGGCAGATGAATTCAAAATGCTTCACAAACGAGGAAGCGAAAATATGGGGGTAGCTTTTATATGTTTACATTGTATTTCCTCAACATCTTAGCAAGCCCAGTTTACTCAGAGATAAAGCATGAGATTTGTTTTAGACAAATGCAATCAAACAATGAAATATTGAACGATAAGAAACTTGAGACAGTTTGCAAGGAGCCAGTTGTCATACTCTGGCCAGAAGGAGAGGTATAAAACAAATGAAGGAACATATACAATGTATTTTTAGGGGCGACCAGAGGACACTTAACATGCCCATGTGACTTGGGTTTTGTTCTTTCCCTCCCACTCTATCTTTTTCTCCCTTCCCCCCTTTCTTTTCTAGTCTGAGGCTGGGGAGAAGGCACACAACCTGTCCCAGCATCTGTCATTTTGCCTCCCCTTTGCTCATTGTTTTCCTTTAACCTTGTGAAATTTAAAGCAGATTTTATATTATTTCTCAATCATGAAAATAGTTTATCTTATTAACCCACCCCATTATGTTAAAGAATCGAACCTCAGCAAGATGTTTTTACTTCTTACCTTTTTCTTCTTATTAAGACATTGGAAATGAGATGGAGTAAGGATTGCTGTGCTCAGAATTACCAAATAAGACTTCCATGAGTTTAGAGTCAAACAGACATGTTTGGAAATCCTGGCTTTTTCACTTAACAGCTATGTGACTTAAGTAACTCTCTTAACCAACCTGAGATTTGGTTTCTTTATTGGTCATCTGGTAGCAACAGTTCCTATCTCTGTTTATTTTTAAAGAATAAAAAGAATGAATGTAAATACTCTTGCTTTGTGCTTCTGTAGAACTGATGCTTAATGAAAAATTTTGCTATCATTTTTTTCTGATAATAATGGCCAACATGATGTCATTTTTATCTTCAAACAAATCCAAAAATATTTATATCCCAACTGATAGTAGAACTGGTCCCTAAGTTGTTGAGAAAGACAATGGCAGTTGTCATCTAGGTTACATTTTGGGAGAGAATGTCTGGCAGGAAGGGTGCCTGGCTAAGTGAGTTTGATGTGGAACTGAGGTTCTACAGGCACAGTTTGGAAAACTAGTTGAAATAGAATATTTAAAGGACTCTCTATAATAAATATACATAAAATCCAGAGAGGTAGAGGAGGAGAAGAGATGGGACAGGATACAGTGGAAACTGACAACAAATACAGGTGGATGATCCTGCAAAGCAAAAGGGTCCATAAAAAGTTTCTGCTGGTGGACTGATGGAAAGGCATTTATTAAAAATAATCTAATATGTAATTTTACGTCGTCTTCATTGTTTAAGGAAAACCTTTTCAATCATTCTCAACCTCAGCAAAATCTTTTATGCGCCATATGCCTTTTGTCAGAGATTTGCACAAGTACCACAGAGGGGCCAATTTCTACATCTGAGTTGACATTAACCAAAAAGAAGAGATTCCTCATGGAAGTGGGAGAACCCAGTAGTCAGTAACTGAAAGACAGATGATAACAGTGAGAAATCTTAGGGCATTACTTCTCAGAAGTGAAGTAGGGGATTCAATCCATTTTAATTTAAACTGAAAAGACAGAGAAACCTTAGCTGGCATCCAGAATACGGACACAACTCTTGGGGAGAATAACCCATGAGGAGGAGAATACCTCTCCCCATATTCAGGTGAAGACATTTACAATGGAGATAGTCTTGTATATTTTCAACATTAAAAATCAATAATCTAAGAGAAATAATTTTTCCTGTAAAGAAAGTAATTCAATACTGAGTCAGAGATATTGTTTGACTATGGCATATCCTTTAAAGTTCACTGAATCTGAAGTGTCTCCTCTTTCAAAGGAGAATACCCCTCCATACATTCAGGTGGGCATGTCCCTGGTGCATGAGTCTAGGATCCTACACAAAATCATTTGTGTAAAATGTTTACATAATACCTAGCACATAGTAAAAGTTTCATAAATTTTCACTGGAGAAGGTATGATTACTTTTAGTTTTATCATAGCAAATGATACCCAAATCCATCTTAGGGAAGAACCTGTACATATTTAGGGAAATATCTTGATAAGTTCTAAAAGTAGAAAATGAAATCTTTAAGATGTGGGAAGCTCAAATAATACAATTAGAAGCTGTAGTGACCAAGTTGGGTAATTCAGCAGCCCTATAAAGTCACTGGAGACCCAGATTCTTTCCGTTTTTCCTCCTGGCAAGCTCAGGATGTTGGCCATTTCCCTAGATTGCATAATAGCTATTAATTTTTATCAAATATTAAAATGTCCTCTAACTTCCCTACACACTGATCTTCCCTACACAAAAAAAGATCTTCACCGATGTGTTTTCTCATAAGCAATATTTCGTTTTAATTGAAAGTCCAATTATGAATGTGTAATAATTGAGTTTATTTTGCTTGTTGAAATGATTGCTCTTGGTGCCATTTATCCCAATTTGGCCACAAGAGATTAAAATGTTTCTCTGTATCTATGAAACCTCCAAAATGTGACATTTGCTTTCCCAAAGCTGAAGGTCAAAATCAAAGGGAAAATAAGTGTTAATATTCTGGAAATTAATAAATTTGGCTGTAGTCAACGTCAGGAAGATTTTAATTCAGGGTCTTTGGGAGAAAGAAAATAACAAAACAAAAAGCAACCTGACAACACATTGCTATTCACAGTAATAAGGCCAAAGGAACACCGTAGGAAACACCCCTGCAGCTTAATCAATGATCAGCTCTGCACATAAGTCAGAGATGCCCTCATTGCTTCAAATTAGGAATAACTGACGTCAAGAACTGGCTTGATTTCTTACTAGTTTTACACCCTGTTACCAGCAGTGACAAAGTAATAGCAAATTCTGTTCCTTCCAAGGCACAAACTTTATTTCGTGTTACCATTTTCCTACTTGTGTCCTTCCCTAATTTATGCCAAAAGCAAACAAATACATCCAGGGAGATTTTAACAGCAGGGTTGATTTCTATGTTGTTATTAGATAGAGATGACAATAGTTTAGCAATTGCTCTTGTATCATTCAGTTCTTGGTGTCTACACAATGTAGAATGTATGTTGTTAGATATACTACCACAAAGGAAAAATAGTTATTTCATACAACTGAGCTAAGGACTTTATAACATTTTTCTTAATTTTCTTAATTTATTTTTGAACAGTGTGTTCCTTTGTAACAGCCCTGCCCATATCTTAGGATATATCAACTACAGAAATGAAATAATGACATTTTTCTAGAATTTGAACTTTTGGAAGTCTTTTTGTGGCAACAAATGATAAGAATTGGGGAGGCTGGATGAGGTTCACTAATTTTGCATTAAGAAGGAAAGAATTATAGCTTTCTACCCCAATTATTTGTCCAAAGTTGCATAAGAAAATGTATGCTCTCAACTTCCTCCACATGTAATACCCAAGGAAAAAAATCAATTTAAAAACACCAATTTGACCCACACAAAAATGAGTAGTAGGCAGGGAAATTTTGTGTTAGGGAAGATAAGTAGAGAATACTGTACTCATTTTTATAGTTACATATTTAATAGTTTCTCAAGTTGCTTAGCAGTATTGACCAGCGCAAAGGACTACATTGTACCTTGTTCTTCAGGGTAGCAAAGAAGAATGGCTTTAGGAGAGAAGTTGTTAGGAATTGAATGGGAATAAAATACTACCTGTAAACCATCCAGAGTCATTTGTTTTCTTACTTCCTACTTCCCACCTACGGAACTTAATTTACAAGCCTAGAAATCTTAGAATGGGATTTTTTTTTTAATCTTCGGAAGGCAGATCCTGTTCCATAATTTTATAAAAGAAATGTCTTAAGAAAAATTATCCTGAGAAAAGATAGGAGCTAACACAGACTCTTGACAGAGTGTTTCTGAGTAATTATCAAGTATTGAAAGTTGAAGTTCTAAAACAGAACTTCTAGAAAATCTATCAATAGGAAATTGCTCCCTAATTCCATTCTCCATATTTTCAACGTGGTGTTCATTAATATTTTTGAAATACTAAATGATTCTAAGTTTTAAGCTGAGTGTGCTGTCTTTATGTGTGTTTTCTGTATATGCCCTTATGAAATTGTCCTTGTGACCAGGTCTATCTCATTCATATTTCTATATTCCCAAATAACTGTCATTGTGTATAAAACATAGCTAAATAATAATTTGTTGAGTGAATATATGTTTGAGTCAAGAGGGAACATTTTGGTAATGTTAAATAAACTTTAATGTGTAGTGTAGCTGATGTATTCCTGTTCTCGGAAGGTTGGGAAGCCTTATGTAAACGTATGTGGCAGCTCAGTCAGAATGTTGACTAACCAGGGTGCTCCATTACCTTGCCAGATAACAGAGTTAGACAGATTTCACAAACTGGTGGCCCACATGTCACATTTGGCCTGCAGACATGTTTTGTTTGGCCTAGAGAGGGTTTTTTAAATTTTCAAAGTAGTTGCCAACCTGTAAAACTTAGTAGTTTTCATATTTTAAAGTTCCCAGATTCCCAACTTCTCTTGGAAAAATCAGAGAAGCTGGAGATTCTGGGCTACATCTCTGCGTGGTGATAACTGCCAAGATCCCCTGGGCTACCATATACTTAAGACACAAAACCCCAAGTTCTTCACATCCTAGTTCTGGCAAACACTCACTATTTTTCTAGGTTACCTGCCTGCTTCATATAGGTAGGCATCTGAGTTTGCAAACCCCTCAGGTAAAGGTTGTATAGCTTTCATAAAGGCAGAAAGTGATAGTAGAGAAAGGAAGAGAAGAATATATTTTGAAGTATCCATTAAAAAAACGAATCCAACACTTATTTGAACTGTTTTGCTTAGGAGTTTATACTGACATATTTATTTTGTCATTTTTCAATATTCATTCCATCTCCCATTGCTTCTGAGTGAAGTTTTGTACATTTAGACTGTTTATATAAACATCTAGCTGGTGTTTCTACTTCCTGTTTCTTGCCTCTACAAACTCTTCTACAAGGTGTATCTTCCCACAGGCTCTGAGACATTCCCAGTTTACTGACTTAATAGAGTTTACCACCTATGGCTTGCTGTTCAGGGGTTCTCATGATCTACCTTAACCTATGTTTGTAACACTATACACTCACTATGTCCTCTCATGCACAAGTGGTGGAACTACTCACAGGGTATGCATAATTTTGCTAACATTTTTTCATCTACCCATAGGTTTTTCTTCTTAGTTTGGTCTGTCTCAATACTATACTACTTCATTGAAACCTCTCATTATCCCTAAGCCTAGAATATTCTCCTTCTTACAAAATGCTATGATAATTTATCTTTAAATATCCGAGATCACCATTTTCTGTGTTGTATTTTAGTCATTTGTCCCAACACCATTTTCTGTGTTGTATTTTAGTCATTTGTCCCAAGATTATATTCAATAACAATTATGAAAATGACAATTGTTCTCATTTATAAAATGATATAAAGATATAGGTAATCATTTCTATTTATTTTTTGGGAAAAAGTCAATTCAGTTCCTTTGCCCATTTAAAAATTTAGATTATTATTATTATTATTATTACTATTTTGCTATTGAGTTGTATAACTTCTATAAATATTTTGGATATGAATCTCTTATCAGACATAAAATTTCCAAATATTTTCTCCTTATGTTCCATAGGTTGCCTTTTCATTTTGTTGTTCCTTTTCCTGTGCAGTTTTTATTTTATTTTTTTTTATTTTGGTATGATTAATATACAATCACATGAGCAACACTGTGGGTACTAGATTCCCCCCATTATCCAGTCCTCACCACATACCCTATTATAGTCCCTGTCCATCAGTGTAGTAAGATGCTATAGAGTCACTACTTGTCTTCTCTGTGCTATACTGCCTTCCCAATGCCCCCCCCACACACATTATGTGTGTTAATCATAATGTCCCTTATTCTCCTTTACCCTCCCTTCACACCCATCCTCCTGAGTCCCTTTCCCTTTGGCAACTGTTAGTCCATTCTTGAGTTTTGTGAGTTGCTGCTGTTTTGTTCCTTCAGTTTTTGCTTTGTTCTTATGCTCCACGGATGACTGAAATCATTTCATACTTGTCTTTCTCCACCTGGCTTATTTCACTGAGGATAATACACTCTAGCTCCATCCATGTTGTTTCAAATGGTAGGATTTGTTTTCTTCTTATGGCTGAATAATATTCCATTGTGTATATGTACCACTTCTTCTTTATCCATTCATCTACTGATGGACACTTAGGTTGCTTCCATTTCTTGGCTATTGTAAATAGTGCTATGATAAACATAGGGGTGCATATGTCTTTTTGAAACTAGGATCCTGCATTCTTAGGATAAATTCCTAGGAGTGGGATTCCTGGGTCAAATGGTATTTCCATTTTTAGTTTTTTGAGGAACCTCCATACTGCTTTCCACAATGGTTGAACAAGTTTACATTCCCACCAGCAGTGTAGGAGGGTTCCCCTTTCTCCACATCCTCACCAGCATTTGTTGTTCCTAGTTTTTCTATGTTGGCCATCCTAACTAGTGTGAGGTGATATCTCATTGTGGTTTTAATTTTCATTTCCCTGATTTTAGAGATATGGAGCATCTTTTCATGTGCCTAGTGGCCAAGTGAATTTCTTCTTTAGAGAAGTGTCTGTTCATATTATCCGCCCATTTCTTAATAGGGTTATTTGCTTTTTGGGTGTTGAGGCGTGTGAGTTCTTTATATATTTTAGATATTAACCCTTGTTGGATATGTCATTTGCAAATATATTCTCCCATACCATGGGATGCCTTTTTGTTCTGCTGATGGTGTCCTTTGCTATACAGAAGCTTTTTAGCATGATGTAGATCCATTTGTTCATTTTTTATTTTGTTTCCCTTGTCCGAGGAGATGTGTTCATGAAAAAGTTGCTCATGCTTATATTTAAGAGATTTTTGTCTATGTTTTCTTCTAAGAGTTTTATGGTTTCAGGACTTACATTCAAGTCTTTGATCCACTTGGAGTTTACTTTTTTGTATGGGATTAGACAATAACCCAGTTTCATTCTCTTGCATGTAGCTGTCCAGTTTTGCCAACACCAGTTGTTGGAGAGGATGTCATTTCCCCACTGCATGTCCATGGATCCTTTATTGTATATTAATTGACCATATATGGTTTGGTTTGTATCTGGGCTCTCCAGTCCATCCAGTTGGTCTATGGGTCTGTTCCTGTGCCAGTACCAAATTGTCTTGACTACTGTGGCTTTGTAGTAGAGCTTGAAGTCAGGGAGCGTAATCTACTCCCCCACTTTATTCTTCCTTCTCAGGATTGCATTGGCTATTCAGGGACTTTTGTGGTTCAATATGAATTTTAGAACAATTTTCTCTAGTTCATTGAAGAATGCTGTTGGTATTTTGAAAGGGATTGTATTGAATCTGTAGATTGCTTTAGGCAGGATGGTCATTTTGACAATATTAATTCTTCCTATCCATGAGCACAGATGTGTTTCCATTTATTGGTATCTTCCTTAATTTCTCTCATGAGTATCTTGTAGTTTTCAGTGTATAGGTCTTTCACTTCCTTGGTTAGGTTTATTACTAGGTATTTTATTCTTTTTCATGCAATTATGAATGCAATTGTTTTTCTGATTTCTCTTTCTGCTGGTTCATTGGTAGTGTATAGATATGCAACAGATTTCTGTGTATTAATTTTGTATCCCACAACTTTGCTGAATTCAGATATTAGATCTAGTAGTTTTGCAGTGGATTCTTTAGGGTTTTCTATGTACAGTATCATGTCATCTGGAAACAGGGACAGTTTACTTTCTTCCTTGCCAACCTGGATGCATTTTTTTTGTGTATGTTGTCTTACTGCTGTGGCTAGGACCTCCAGAACTATGTTGAATAAAAGTGGGAGAGTGGGCATCCTTGTCTTGTTCCCGATCTTAAAGGAAAAGCTTTCAGCTTCTCACTGTTAAGTATAATGTTGGCTGTGGATTTGTCATATATGGTCTTTATTATGTTGAGGTACTTGCCCTTTATACCCATTTTATTGAGAATTTTTATCATGAATGGATGTTGAATTTTGTCAAATTCTTTTTCAGCATCTATGGAGATAATCATGTGGTTTTTGTCCTTCATTTTGTTGATGTGCTGGATGATGTTGATGAATTTTCGAATATTGTTTTGTCCTTACATCCCTGGGATGAATCCCACTTCATCATGATGAATGATCTTTTTGATGTATTTATGAACTTGGTTTGCTAATATTTTGTTGAGTATTTTTGCATCTATGTTCATCAGGGATATTGGTCTGTAATTTTCTTTTTTTGTGGTGTCTTCTCCTGGTTTTGGTATTAGAGTGATATTGGCCTCGTAGAATGAGTTTGGGAGTATTCCCTCCTCTTCTACTTTTTAGAAAACTTTAATGAGGATGGGCATTAGGTCTTCAATAAATGTTTGATAAAATTCAGCAGTGAAAGCATCTGGTACAGGAGTTTTGTCTTAGGTAGCTTTTTGATTATCAATTCAATTTCCTTGGTGGTAATTGGTGTATTCAGATTTTCTGTTTCTTCCTGAGTCACCATGGAAGGTTATATTTTTCTAGAAAGTTGTGCATTTCTTCTAGGTTATCCAGTTTATTACCATATAATTTTTCATAGTATTCTCTTATTATTCTTTGTATTTCTGTGGTGTCCGTAGTGATTTTTTCTATCTCATTTGTGATTCTATTTATGAGTGTAGACTCTCTTTTTTTCTTGATAAGTCTGGCTAGGGGTTTATCTGTTTTGTTTATTTTCTTGAAGAACCAGCTCTTAATTTCATTGATTCTTTCTATTGTTTTATTCTTCTTGATTTTATTTATTTCTGCTCTAATCTTTATTATGTCCCTCCTTCTATTGACTTTGGGCCTCATTTGTTTTTCCTTTTCTAGTTTCGTTAATTGTAAGTTTAGACTCTTCATTTGGGATTGTTCTTCTTTCCTGAGGTAAGCCTGTATTGCAATATACTTCCCTCTTAGCACGGTCTTTGTTGCATTCCACAGATTTTGAAGTGTTGAATTATTGTTGTCATTTGTCTCCAAATATTGCTTGATATGTTTTTATTTGGTCATTGATCCATTGATTATTTAGGAGCATGTTATTAAGCCTCCATATGTTTTTGGACTTTTCCATTTTCTTTGTGTTAATTTATTTCTACTAGTTTCATACCTTTGTGATATGAGAAGCTGTTGGTACAATAACAATCTTTCTGTATTTACTGAGGCTCTTTTTGTGGCCTAGTATATGATCTATTCTTGAATATGTTCCATGTGCATTAGGGAAGAATGTGTATCCTGTTGCTTTGATGGAGTGTTCTGTGGATGTCCGTTAGATCCATCTTTTCTAATACGTTGTTCAGTGCCTCTGTCTCCTTACTTATTTTCTGTCTGGTTGATCTGTCCTTTAGAGTAAGTGGTGTGTTGAAGTCTCCTAAAATGAATGCTTGGCATTCTATTTCCCCCTTTAATTCTGTTAGTATTTGTTCACATATGTAGATGATCCTATGTTGGGTGCATAGATATTTATAATAGTTATATTCTCTTGTTGGATTGACCCCTTTATCATTATGAAATGTCATTCTTTTTTTCTTGTTACTTTCTTTGTTTTGTTTTGAAGTCTATTTTGTCTGATACAAGTACTGCAACTTTTGCTTTTTTCTCCCTCTTAGTTGCATGAAATATCTTTTTCCATCCCTTTCCTTCAGTCTGTGTATATCTTTGGGTTTGAAGTGAGTCTCTTGTAGGCAGTATATAGACAGGTCTTGTTTTTTTATCCATTCAGTGACTCTATGTCTTTTGATTGGTGCATTCAGACCATTTACATTTAGGGTGATTATCCATAGGTATGTACTTATTGCCATTGCAGCCTTTAGATTCATGGTTACCAAAGTTCAGGGGGTAATTCCCTTAGTATCTAACAGTCTAAGATAAGTCACTTATTATGCTATTACAAACAAAGCCTAAAGGTACTTTTTTTTCCTCCCTTGTCTTCCTCCTCAATTCCTTTTATATTAGGTTTTATATTTTGTAATTTTTTCTATCCCTTGATTGACTTTGGGGGTAGTTGATTTGATTTTGCATCTGCTTAGTACTTACTTATTCTACTTTGCTGTGGTTTTATTTCCCCTGGTGACAGCTATTTAGCTTTAGGAATACGTCCATCTCCAGCAGTCCCTCTAAAATGCACTGTAGAGGTGGTTTGTGGGAGGTAAATTCTCTCAGCTTTTGTTTATCTGAAAATTGTTTAATCCTTCCTTCAAATTTAAATGATAGCTTTGCCAAGTTGAGTATTCTTGATTCAAGGCCCTTCTTTTTCATTACATTAAATATATCATGCCACTCCCTTCTGGCGTGTAAGGTTTCGGTTTGAGAAATCTGATGATAGCCTGATAGGTTTTCCTTTGTATATGATCTTTTTTATCTCTATAGCTGCTTTTAAAAGTTTGTCTTTATCCATATCTTTGCCATTTTAATTATTATATGTCTTGATGTTGTCTTCCTTGGGTCCCTTGTTTTGGGAGATCTGTGCACCTCCATGGTCTCAAAGACTATCTCTTTCCCCAGACTGGGGAAGGTTTCAACAATTACCTCCTTAAAGACATTTTCTATCCCTTTTTCTCTCTGTTCTTCTTCTGGTACCACTACAATGCGAATATTGCTCCATTTGGATTGGTCACACAGTTCTCTCAATATTCTTTCATTCTTAGATATCCTTTTTTCTCTCTGTGCCTCAGCTTTCTTTGTATTCCTCTTCTCTAATTTCTATTCCATTTACCGTATCTTCTACTACATCTAATCTGCTTTTAAATCCCTCCATTGTATGTTTCATTTCAGATATGGAATTTCTTAATGATTGAATCTCCATCTGAATTTCATTTCTGAGTTCTTGAATATTTTTCTATACCTCCATTAGCAGGTTTATGATTTTTATTTTGAACTCTAAGGAAGATTGGTGAGTTCAGTGTCATTTGGCCTTTTCTTGGGTTTTTGAGATTTTGGTCTGAACCCGGTACTTTTGACGTTTCATATTTCTATGTGGCATCCTCTAGTGCCCAGAAACTATAGTCTCTGGAGCTGCTCAGCCCCTGGAGTGAGGTTGGACATCGCAGGGGTGTGGTACTGGTGCCTGGGGCGGGGGAGGAAAGAGCTGTTTCTTGCTTCCCAGCCACAGTGCCTGTCTCTAGTGTCAGAGCCAGTGGGCCGAGCACACAGGTGTTAGCCTCTGTGCTTTGCATCTCTAGCTGTTGTAGGTGGGGCCTCCCTCTGGCTGGCCTGATGCCAGAACAATCACTGCCCATTTTCAAGCCAGTGCCAGCAGGCCAGGAGTAAGGCGCAGCAGGCTACATGTCACAGTGGGGGGCCTTGGTGCTGAGTAGCCTGCCAGAGCGATGGACTGCCTGAAGTTCCTGAAAGTTCCCAACCTGCGGGGCAGAGCTCACCCAAACAGCCTTCTCCATCTATCCCTTCTCTTGCACAGCAAGCTCTGTGCAAACCCCGCCCCTTATTCAGCCTTCTTCTGATTGGAAGCCTCTCAGACCGCCTGCCTTTCCTTTGTTCCAGAGTGCCAGATATGGATCCCCATCCTCCACAAACGACCGGAATCTCAGTCTCTCTAGCAGTCCACTTGTCCCAGCTCCCCAACCCCACCAACCTCCAGATCACCACACAATTAGGTTGGTGCTCCAAAGGGTATCTCCAGGGCTGGGTGTTCAGCAATCTTATGCTTCCACCCCCTCCCCACTCCATTTCTCTTCCTCCCACCAGTGAGTTGGGGTGGGGAGAGGGCTTGGGTCCTGCCGGATCAAGGCTTTGGTACATTAGCCTATTTCATGAGGTCTGCTCTATTCTCCAGGTGTATGCAGTTTGGTGCAGCCTTCTTTCCTGTTGCTCTTTTAGGATTATTTCTATTAACTTTATTTTCATACTATATGTGGTTTTGGGAGGAGTTCTCTGTCTCACCTCTCATGCCGCCATCTTGAATCCATCTGTTGTAGTTTTTTAGTTTGCTTTAGTACCTCTTGTTGATTTTTTATTTTGTTGCTTGTGCTTTCGGTGTCCTATCCAAATAATCATTGCTAATACAATGTCAAGGAACTTTCCCCCTATGTATTCATCTGGGATTTTTAGTTTCAGGTCTTACATTTAAGTCTTTAACCCATTTCAACCTAATTTTTGTGAGAGGATAGTTACCTTATCTAAGATAAAAGGTAGAATTTAGATTCATATCCAGAATGCCTGACACAAAATTCTATGCTTTTATTAATTAAGGTTTCATTGATAAAGAATCTTATGAAGGTTTCACATGAGCAACATTGTCATTTCAATATTCACCCATATTGTCAAGTCCTCAGCTCCCCCATTTAGGTCACTGTCTATCAGCATAGTAAGATGCATTAGATTCGTTACTTGTCTTCTCCATGCTATAATACCTTCTCTGTACCTATATTCTGATTGCTAATTATAGTGTCCCTTAATTTCCTTTCCCCTCCTCCCTCCACTCTCCCCAACCTCTTCCCTTTGGTAACCACTAGTCCCTTCTCAGAGTTTGTCAGTCTGCTGCTGTTTTATTCATTAAATTTTATTTTGTTGTTATACTCCACAAATGAGTGAAATCATTTGATACTTGTCTTTCTCTGCCTGGCTTATTTCACTGAGTAAAATACACTCTAGCTCTGTCACGTCATTTTAAATGGGAGGATTTTTTTCTTTATAAGGCTGAATAATATTCCATTGTGTATATGTACCACCTCTTCTTTATCCATTCATCTACTGATGGAAACTTAGGTTGCTTCTATATCTTGGCTATTGTAAATAGTGCTGCAATAAACATTGGGGTGCATATGTCTTTCTGAGTCTGGGATCTTGCTTTCTTTGGGTAAATTCTTAGGAGTGGAATTCTTTGGTTAAATGGTATTTCTATTGTTAGTTGTTTGAGGAATCTCTATATTGCTTCCCACAATGGTTGAACTAATTTACATTCCCACCAACAGTGTAGGAGGTTTCTGCTTTCTCTGCATCCTCACCAGCATTTGCTCTTCCTTGTCTTTTGGATACTGGCCATCCTAACTAGTGTGAGGTGATATCTCATTGTGGTTTTAATTTGCATTTCCCTGATAATTAGTGATGTGGAGCATCTTTTCATGTGCCTATTGGCCATCTGAATTTTTTCTCTCTGCCTCAGCTTCTCTGTACTCCTGTTCTCTGATTTCTATTCCATTAACCATCTCTTGCACCTTGTCCAGTCTACTCTTAAGCCCATCAATCAATTGTTTCATTCTGTAATGTCCCTCCTGACTTCATCCCTTAGCTCTTGCATATTTCTCTGTAGGTCCATCAGCATGGTAATGACTTTTATTCTGAATTCTTTTTCATGAAGATTGTTTAAATCTATCACATCAGGCCCTCTCTCTGGAGTTGTCTTGGTGATTTTTGACTGGATCAGATTCTTCTGTCTTTTCATGGCCATAGAAGTGGACGCAGGCAGTGACACCTGTGTCAGCTAGGAGAACAAAGTCCCTTCCTGCTTGGTGTTCTCCTTGCCCTTAGCTGCAGCCTGTGCCAGTTACCCACACACTGGGAGTTAGTCTCTGGGATAATCCCAAGTTGCCGTGGTCAGGGCTGCCCTCAGTCTAGCCTAGAGCACTGCGGGGGTTTCAGCCATGCTGGGTGCATTCTGCAGCAAGTCTGGCACCCCTTCACGCCTTCTGTACCTTACTCTGGCTTCCTCAGCCTGTGCTGATTACCTGCACACTGGGAGGCAGTCTCTGGGATAATCCCCTGAGCTGCTGTGGGCAGGGCCGCCCTCAGGCTAGCCTAGAGCACTGCAGGGGGTTGCAGCCATGCTGGGTTCATTCTGCAGCAATTCTGGTGCCCCTTGGTGCCTTCTGGACCTTGCTCTGGCTTCCGCAGCCCTTCCCGGTTAGCTGCACGCCCCCCCGGGAGGAGATTCTGTGTGGTTGTTGTGGGCGGGGCCGTTGTCCTGCTGTTCCACAGCTGTGGCAGATCAGCCAGTCCTTTTGCAGCACTGGCTGGGGGGAACAAATGGCAGGCTGCTTATTGCTGTGAGGGGCTTTGGCAGGGCTGCTTTACCTGGCAGCTGGTTAGGGGGCCCGAAATTCCTCCAGATTCCCAGTCTGATGGGCTGAGTGTGCTGGGATGATTTTGTTCAGCTGTTGGGCCCTTGTCTCTTTAATACTTTTAAAAAATTGCTCGCTTTTCTTTTGTCCCAGGGGAGCCAGCTGTAGGGACACGCTTGTAGTCTCCATTTTGGATCCTGCCCTTCCATTTCTCTAATCTCCAGTACACCATGCTATGTGTGTCTGTGCTCCCGGTGCAGATCACCAGGGCTGGTTATTTAGCAGTCCTGTGCTTCCACTCCCTCCCCACTCTGATTCTTTTCCTCCCACCAGTGAGCTGGGTGGGGGAGTTCTCAGGTCGCACTGGGTCGCAGCTTTGTATCTTAACGCCTCTGTGAGGCACTGAGTTCTCGCAGATGTAGATGTAGCCTGGCTGTTGTACTGTATCTTCTGGTCTCTCTTTTAGGAATAGTTGTATTTGTTGTATTTTCACAAATATATATGGTTTTAGGAGGAGATTTCTGCTGCCCTACTCACGCTGCCACCTTGAGCCCAGACCTGAACGTTTTCTTTAGAGAAGTGTCTGTCCAGATCCTCCGCCCATTTTTTAATTAGGTTATTTGGTTTTTTGGGTGTTGAGGTGTATGAGCTCTTTATATATTTTGGATGTTAACCTCTTATTGGATAAGTCATTTACAACTATATTCTCCCATACTGTAGGATGCCTTTTTGTTCTACTGACGGTGTGCTTTGCTGTGCAGAAGCTTTTTATTTTGATGAGGTCCCATTTGTTCATTTTTGCTTTTGTTTCCCTTGCCTGAGGATATGTGTTCATGAAAAAGTTGCTCATGTCTATATTTAAGAGATTTTTGCCTATGTTTTCTTCTAAGAGGTTTATGGTTTCATGACTTACATGCAGGTCTTTGATCCATTCCGACTTTACTTTTGTGTATGGAGTTAGATAATAATCCAGTTTATTCTCTTATTTGTAGTTGTCCAGTTTTGCCAACACCAGCTGTTGAAGAGGCTGTCATTTCCCCATTGCATATCCATGGCTCTTTTATCATATGTTAATTGGCCATATATGTGTGGGTTTACATCTGGGCTCTCTATTCTGTTCTGTTGATCTATGTGTCTGTTCTTGTGCCAAATTCTCTATTCTTTATCACTACAGAATTCTTATTCCCAAAGCCCAATATATGCCAAATATCACTGCTTTCTATAGATTACCTAATGTTACCTTTCATAAAGCTCTAAGATACCCGTCTTAGAGAAGCTATTATTTGCCCAAATGCTCACAACCTGAAGTGATAGAGCTTGGATATGAAGTCAAGTGTCAAATCCTGACTCAAAACTATGATAAATGCCTTCAAGGAACTTTGTTGCCTCTGTATACCCAAATTATCTAGCAGTGTTCAATATATTTTTTAAATTAATATATGAACAAATAAACAAATGGATAAACACCTAAAAAGTCTTAGGGTATCCCTTGCTATTGGCTGTCTAGGTAGGCTAGAATGACAAATTAGTCTACATATTTTGATTTTAAAAAGTTTTCCCCTCACTTTATTTTGATTTCTTAATTTTCAGCAATATGAGAAAATTGTTATAGAGAGGCTTCCTCTTACTTGCCTCTCAATCTATGGCTTTGATTTGATGCCTTTTTTTTCTGTACAGATTCTGAAATATTGAGAGGATCTGCTGTTTCTACAGTATCAGCTTAATTCTTCAAAGCTACTAGAGTGGAAGAACTGTTACCAGCTGAGATGCTGTTTTTCCCAGGATCATGTCTTGGAGGTGACAAAGAATGAAGTGAGCTGTCAAGACTACAAAGTTCTTTTAATGAGGAGTGAAAAGAGAAGGGATTTTGCTATTCAGGAGAAGCTCCAAGGAAGGATGCAGTCAGGGATGTAGTGTCTAAGGTTTATATGGCTTTCTGAAAGGAGGAAGTCCCTCCTGAACTAACGACATCAAAACTCACTCCTGATTGGCTGAAAATACAGTGCTTCATTTGTATAGGGCATAACCAATCAGAGCTGAGGTCTATCTAAGTGTACTTTTGAATGGCTGAGTTGGTTTGGAGTTTTTAGAATTTTACAAGTGCCATGAAACTTAAGTGTCTTGAAACTTACAAGGTCCCTGAAACTTCTTGAAACTTAAAAGGACCTTAAAACTTCCAGGGTGGTGAAACTTACAAGGGGCCCTGAACTCTGTATGCCTGCATCCCACCATCACCTGCCTCAGAACTACCTCACATACATTTTTAGAAAACAAATTATAGTTAATAGGTAAAGATAGATGAGTATATAACGCTTACCCAGTTTTGCTGGGGAAGTTCAGCATAGAAAAGAAAATCCCATAAGTCAAGAATATTTAATATCCTTGTTGACTGACCCCATGATTTAAGGCAATATTAGCAAAGGAACTTTCAAAAGTAATATCATGAAAAGGGATGTAATTATCTGATGAAAAAAACTATATAATATAGTTCCCTCTAACAGTAAATTACTTCCTGAGTACTTAGAATGATGCCTTTGGAAATGTATTCTTTATGGCTTTAGACCTTAGAAGACCTTTGTCCAATATAAACATCCTAAGAGATATTTGAGCCATTTTTAATGATTGGAAGAGTATAAGTTAATGGACCGCAAGTGAGAAGGATTGATTTGGTTCAGAGCTGTAGTAAAGCATGTTGGTCCTGAGTGAAGTAACAAGCAAGGAAGAAGGATGTGTGTCGTAAAGATAATGACTATTTCAGCTGAAGAGTGTTATGAACTGGAAAGCATGGATGACAGGTACTGGAAAGGATGTCAAGGTCAAGAATGGAGGATTTCCTATTTTGAACAAGTTCAGATTGCAGTGAAGAGGGTATATTCAAGCCAAAGTGTTTGGTGATATGCATGTGAACAAGCTGACTTCATCTTGCCCACCATATTGACCACTCAGAATCTTCACTTAACACATGAAAGTATTTTCTATACTTTCCTACTATATATATCCTACTATGTATATCCTACTCTCTATATATCCTACTTGTTGCCTGGATTCATATATGAGCTCAAAATGTAAATATCTTGTTCCCTAACTTCCAACCCATTCCTAATTATGCACATAAGAGACCTTTACCCCTTCACCACCTGAGTGCCTGCATTTCACACAATGTGCAGGTAACTCACTCCTGGTTCTCTCTGTTAACTCTGCTGGGCATTTTCCCAAAGACTAACAGAGAGCTTAGGGGTTTATCGTGTTTGATAAACCTGTTGCCTCTTAGTCACAGGTGCAAATGCTGCCTAGGCTCTGGGGGAGGCAAATCAGCAGAAACAGATGCTGTTTTCACCCCACTCATTCCAGTTTTGACATAATGGTTCATAATATGTGCCAAATATCAACCATTAGCTCATCTACTTTCCAAATCAATGGTAAGAACATCAGAAATCTACTCTTTATTTAACAATCTTTTGTGTAAGGTAGGTTTCCACTATTTTTGAAGAAGGGGAAAAGAAGCCAGTAAGTCTTCATGCTTTCCTTTTCTACATTGCAATGTTCTTTCTTTAGAATTCTGTCAGGTTCTACTCTATGCAAACCTGTATCTTCAAGTTTATTTATTTTTTAATAAGGAATAAACTGGCATGAGGAAAAATAGTTGTACTGAATTAAGTGTTAAATCCAAGGTGAAAAATCAAAGGACATAAATACATTTACATAAGAAAATAAGGCGATCCCACAACCACAGAGAATCTAGTATGGGAGTATGTTGGGCTTATTCCATTTTGACCTTCAGTTTCTATACTCCATACTTTGTCACCATACTCTGTGCTACCGGAAATGCTGCTCCAGGAGGATGAACCTTATTGACTGTTTTAGTGGACTCATTTGTCACCTGGCTTCTTGTTGAGATTAGCCAATGGGAAGCGTAGGCACAGGATTAGATGGTTGGAGGACATGTGGTTGGGTTAATTACTCCCATTGGAATTTCCTCTGCTTGTGTAACACAGGATGGCTACATCCCTCTCCCCAGATGTATTTGTTGAGAAAAATGACTAGGTTTGTTCAATGAAGACTTATACTTCCTTTATTAAAACTTATGCAGTCTTATCTCAAAACCTTGCCTTCATCTAGCTGTTTAATAGGAAAGCTACCAAGTAAACTAAGAAATTACTGACCCATAATGTCAGAATCCTTTCTCTGTCACTATTTAATTGTGTAGCCTTAAGAATGAAACATAACAGGTTAACTTTAGGTGGTTTCATCTTCTTGAGTGTAGATTTTAAGAATAGGATAGAAGTTTTCTAAAACATCTAGCATTAAAATTGTACAGCTCTTGGTCAATCCCTCTGCATTCATTTAATATGAGACCATTCGCCTGCTAAAGCTATAAGAAAAGAAGAATACCAGGGCTGGCTGTTACCATAAGATCCTCTTGTTACATGCAGAATCTGAGGATGGAGAATTCCTGTGAATGTTTGCTTTTTTGTATTATTCAGGGGAAAATGGTTAGTTGAGGACATTTCTTGGTAAGAGTTATATCTGGGCTTAACTTCACAGATATTCTTCAAACACACCAAATGAAATTCGTTTGACTGCATCACAATTCGATTATTAAATTATGGAGCCAGTAGCAAAACATTAGATATTATCAGAAAAAGTGAAAATGATAGTCCAGGTTTTTTAATCCTTGCTATAAAATTGACTGGTAAAGATAGATTTTGCATACATTACACAAATTTAATTCTATAATCAAGCCTGGTACTAATACTCCGCCTAAAATAGATGTAATAATGGAATATATTGGAAAACACCCAAAATTATTTTAATGGTCTATGTAAAGATTTTGGTAAATGGTTTTCAATGAAAAAAATAACCCTGCATTTATGACACCAAAGCATATTAAGTCTTTCATTTTCAACTAAAAGATTTAATTATCCCTTTTAAAAGATTGGATAACAGCTGATTTAGGGAAGAGATATTTTTCAATAATAATATATTAGGATTAAAAGCTCCTATCATAGTAGTCTAAGGCAATAATTATTTTAGTATTTGAGCCTCTTCTACACTATCTTTACTCAGTGGTTATATAGTATAAGTTTGTATAAGTCATTTAGTTTTGAACTGTCTTCAAACTTGACTGTTTGAAGACAGTTCAAAACTAAATGTCCAGTGATATAAATTCTTTTAGACAGAATATAGATGAACTTCTGGAACATCTCAGTGTCATATGCAATTAATAAATTAAGTCAATTGAAATTTGATACATGACAATTTGTTCTAACTTCATTGGGAAGGTTCATTGGGAGCTATGTTAGAAATATATACCTGCTGCTATGGAAAAATATCTTTAAATGCTTAAATGCTATTTATGAACAAATGTCTATTACTAAGAGAAAAGTTGTCTATTCTTATAAATCAAATAAGAATACATTTGTCATTTCCTCAACATCAATTTTTTTTTGTACAGTTCAAATTGGACTAACAGTTTGATCATGTTTTAAAACCAAAGCATATAACAAATCCATTTTTGGAGAATATATCTTATTCAAATCAGCAACATTAGGTCTAGGTTTAGGCATTTTTAGATATAATTCCTTGAATTCCTTCTTCCATATTCTTGACCATGGTTTCTTAACCTCACTAAGCTTCAGTTGTGTCTCCTGTGAAACAGCCTTATTAAATAGTACCTACTTGATAGAATATTCTGGCAGTTGAGAAAATGCACACAAAGCATAAAAGAACACAATACTTGGCACATAATAGATACTAAAATATTGCTGGTTATTGATTTTGTTAATCTTGTCCTAGCATTATAACCAGATTTTTAGAAATTGCAAATTACTCTGTTTCCTTACCAGTCTAGAAAACTAAGATTATTAAAAATTGTTAGTGTATCAACTTACATATTTGATATTGAATAGATTGTGGTTCTCTTGCTTGCCAGGAAAAATGTAACATATTCTTTAATGCATCTTAGTGGAAAATTAGTTCCTAGGGAAAAATCTGTCTTCTGTGTTTAAGGAAGGTCAGCCAGCTTTTAAGTTCTGTGTAAAATGTGTTCATAAGACTACACAAAATGTTAATAGAAAACTGCAAGGTCATGGAAATTTTAGGACTTGCACATAAATATTCAGAATATTCCCAAAAGACAAAGTATTTGGTGGGCTCAGTTTCTTGAAAACAAGACAGAAAAATGTAAATATCTTTATA